>JAGFMF010011737.1:1217349-1233458 GCA_019455555.1 Galemys pyrenaicus | reverse complement strand
TCCCCTCTCTGGCCGGCAGCAGGGATCGAACTCGTGCTGCAGTGGTTGCCGTTTGCTTCATAATGCGTTGCTTAACCCACTGCGCCACCAGGGAGGCCCTAAAATTTAAGTCTTAAAGTAAACCAAAATATGTTAAAAAATATGTTAAGTCTTTACTTCTCAAACAAACACCGAAATCTTGGCTGAATATAGTTCATGATGTCTCTATTATACTAACTTGCTGGAATCTGGTCAAATTGCTAAATTTATGAGGTAAAAAATGGATAAACATTTTCATCAATATTTAGTATTGTAAGAAGGCTAAAGATAAGAAGTAGTTAATACCTGGCATTGTTGCTCTGAGTAATACTTTCATTTACCCTCCAGGGAGAGGGGAAGTAAAAAACTTAAGACTTCATTCTAAAGATGTCCAAACATTTGCATTCACTATGTTACAAAGGAGTTTTGGCCACAAATCTAAGGATGCCTAACTTTCAAAACTATAATAATATCATTTAACCAGAGACTGCTATTCATTTAACTTTTTCCAGTTCTTACAGCAACTGTAAGAACACTTCAACCTTTCAAGAACAAAAACTTGGACTGATAGGCACTCTGCCAGCTACAGATGCTACATTTTAATACTTTAATTTTTAAAAAACAAGATTGAATTTTAATGCTTGAAAAAAATTGATGCATACCAATTCTTCCTTTTATAGACATCTTTAGTGAATCAAAATGTTTTCAATTTTATTGAGCCAAAGATATTTCTGAGAAAACAAAATTAAGGGTCAGAGACAGCCAAAGAAAAGTTTTCACTGACACGCTATAGTTTTCATGCCTATCAGAATATTACACAGTCCATAAAGAGGCCAGAATAAAGTATTGATGAATATACATGAAATCTGACAAATACCTACTTATGACTCATACTATTTTTAGTTCATTTATTGGGGTGAAATTCATGTGAGGAAATTTCATTCTGTTATTAAGCAGAGTTGATTTTAAGCACAGTTGAGAATATACTTTAGGGAAACTGTCTAATTATGAAAGGTGTTCACCATGGATCTTACTTACTTTATCTGAACTTAGTTGATGATCAAAAGTCCAGTGAAATGTTCCATGGAGGAGAGAGAGGAGAGTGGGCCAACCACAGTGGGCCAAGAGGAAGTGTCTTTAGGTTTCTGCACAGTTGTAAGGTACAAGGTGTCATTTAAAAGATGAATAAGCACAACAGGGTCACATAGGGTCCTGATTTGAAAATCACACTAAAGGTTTGATAGGTTGGGGACAGTTTGCAGGAAGAAGCAATGAAGTCACTGTGCCTTTGCCGACAATTGTCATCATGATTTAAACTATGATTTTCCATCCAGTGAGAAGCCCTTTTATAGTTCCTGAGCAGGTGAGAACACACATATATGATGTTGGAGCAATTCTCCAGGGCACTGTGAGACAGCAAGTGTGAGATTTTAAATTTCACTTGAGTGGTAATGAGGGAACTCTCTCTCCCCCTTCCAATGAATGAGATAGCATATTGTTATAGCTCCAGAGACATAGCAAGAGAGCAAGAAACACTCACTGACTGACTGGCTATACAAGAAAACCAAGGCTCCCCCACTAGAAAGTGGAATAGTAAGCTTTTCAGATAATAGTAGGTGATATAGATATGGGTCTCCTTTCAATTTCATATATTATTTATTTGACATGTGTAGTCTAGCTGCTTCCAAAAGAATGAGGCAGCACATTTAACATCATTCAAAATACCATTGGAGAACTCAGTTTCCACTCTACTAAAACAGCTTTTATTTTGTGTATATTTGTCCTACAAACACACAGAGAGGAGCAAAGAGCATATCACAAGTGGCACCTTCCAAAAGACAAAAGTCAGCATATGAAAGGCCTTGCCTATTTTACTCATAACTGAATCTCCAGTTTCTACAATGGTAGGTGTCTGTCTCATAGTAGAGGCTCAGTCCACATTTGTTGGATGAAACCCAAACTTGAAAAATCTCAATTAGTACCATTTCAGAAAGATGATAATAAGGAAATAAAGCTGGGTTTTCATTTTGTCAGCTTTTAAAAATCATCATTTCCCAACGATGGAATTCAAAGTCATCTGACTAAGTACATGTCTCCACAATACTGATATGAATAATTTATTTCATTTGGTAAAGTTGAACACAAAACCCAATTATAGAATGAATGGGCAGAGGTCAAACAAGGAGAGAAGTGACAAAACTATAGAAATGGCATCTATAATGACAATAATTTTAAAAGACTTAGAAATGTCAATAATTCTAAGATTAAAAACTGACTTAAACCCTCTTTTCTATGGATTAGCTGTCAAATCAATCAAATTATTTTTCAAATATATATCTGCTTCTTTAATAAAATTTGTGAAAATATTCATGGGATATTGTTGGAGACGCTCCTCTTCCCTCTATTTATATTAAATCTGTATAATAAGTCCAAGGATATAAGGTCATAGGCTAGAGATGGCTATTCCTTACAGTTATTCAAAGAAGGACCCCTTTCCCTCCTTAAATCAGCTCTGAAAGATCTCAGAGTTAAGATGAGGCACATACTTATACTAGTTCATGTGGGCTGGACAGAATAATTTAAACTTTCAGGAAATTTTCAGGCATGATAGACACAACTATAAGTCACATAACAGATTCATAGGTCAAAGTCACTGATGCTTCAGCAATTACCTGCCAAGTGTCACCTCTCAAGGTAGGGGTTCCACTCTTGAACAGTAAGAAAACTTTCTCATGAGCACTGCCAATTGCAATTCATGAGTTCCACAAGTGTTCACTACTTGTAGAGTGTTCACTGTCTTTCCACTACCTTGCAAATGGCATACTCAAAGGATGGATATGTGGACAGGTAAGGGAGACCCTGCATCCTGCTATTGGAGAGGTCTCTATGCTTACAATGGCCACTGAACAAGAACAAAAGGGAAGGACTCCCCATCAAGCAGCTGTAAAGGCTAAAATCATGAGAGGAACAGTGTGGCTTCTCCTGCTAGCAAGTGGACAAAGAAGAGCAGCAGGCAACCTATACATCTGGGAAAAGACAGAAAAGCTGCCCACTTGCACAAAGCCCCTTGTGCCACCATCACAAGTGAATTTCTCCTAGTTGAGTTCCCAAAAGCAAATCACAGTCCCAAGTAGCTGAAAGAGGTGCTGAGAGCCAACCAGCAGGAAAAGAAGTCTAAGTCCATGGCACATTGACAGAAAATTATCCTTCTTTTAGATCAGACACCATAAAATGTCTCTTGTTGTGTGCTTAAGAATACAAGGCATGATGGCATACATTTTTAATTACTATATTGTTCTACTATATTACGCAGTGGTTATTGATTTTTATTGAACCTTTTCTGCAAATTACATTCTAAGTCCACAGTACCAGATAAACTCCAGTCAATGAATAAATGAGAGAAACCTTTCTCACCTACTCTAATATGCATCCTCCCCCAAAAATGTCACTGTTGGTGACAACACTTGCTTTTCCTTGTTCATGTTCACAATCATCTGACATGTATTTTTATTGCATTATTTACTGAATCTTTCCTTCGACTATAAACTTTCTAAGAGCAGGAATATTGTCAGTTTTGTACAATCCTCATCTTAGCATCTAAAATAGTGCTAAAATATGTTGTTAATGCCACAGAAATATTTATTGGTTGATGTGATGTGAAGTGGCTCTATGCTACATTGTCAGTGATAAGAGCATGTAAATGGTCAGCACCCAGCTAACTGACTGGGTGCCCTGGCTCCATGCTGGGAAGCTCAGGCTGGGGGTCTTCACAAGCCACTCCCCTGCAGTCACATTCTTCTTGCTTTTATACCTATGGTGAGTGTTTAGGATACACAATGTTCCAATATGGAGCATTTGAGGAAAGAACACTGTGTCTGATTTACAAGTTAGGTACTGAAGAAACAAGAAGTCCCATGTTATCCAACTTCAAAAGGACAGAATCTACTCTGACTCCTACTCCTGGTCCAGTGCTTCTTAAAATAGAAAGCACTGCTCCAGTGCTTCTGCTCCAGTGTGTGAAAGCAGGAGTCGCGGTTATGACTATGTAGGTTTGTTCCTCAGCTTTGCCATTTAATTACCACCTGACCTGGGGCAAATCAGTTTCAGTTTTCTTGACTGTAAAATGGGAGAGTAACAGAACTACCAATGAGGAATAAGTGAGTTCATGTATGTTAAGTATTTAGTATAGTCCCTGGCATGATGCTTATATTCAAATAGGGATAATTATTATGTTTTTCTCATCAGCAGCATCATTATCATGTTCATCATCTTACAGTAATTTCTACATTATCACTAGATTAAGTTAAGGTACGTTAATAGATAAATCACAAAGGGAAGGGAGAGTAGAGATCCTTAACAACTCTGTGGTACTACTGATCTATCTATCCTCAAAGAGAGAAACTGAAAACTGTCTAAAACAAGTTACAATACTCAATTCAGTTGTTTCTTATCCTTGGTAAAGGTTCAAATCTGTTTACAATGTCAAGGGTAAATCATAATCTCATTCTTCTAACATTTAACACATACCAATTCATTTTATCCATCTCTAAGCCTCCACAGGATCCAGCATCTTGGTGATGCAAATTCACGTCTATTCGTTCTCAAAATATATGACCTTCATGTGGCATCTCCCCATGTGCACCCCCTAACCAAAAACTTTTATCTAGCTATGATATCATATATCTGTCCCACTGGTCTAGCTATATTCCTTACAGAGCTAGTAAAACAACTGCCTGTGAAGATTCTGAGTACAACTCCGTTTGCTCATATGTAGTAATACTCATGTAATACTCATATATGTAATTACACGTGATACTCATATATAGTAATACTCATATAAGTAATACTCATGGTAAAAGCTGTGGGTGCATATGCATCTGTGAAGAGTCTGTGGAGATTAGTTTAGGAGGTAGAAGCAACTGGTCCTAGGAGAAAGAGCATCATGATTTGGATTGCCAGCTCTAGTGATACACTCTTTTTGAATAGTTGGTAAAGCTCCTGTGACTATCATCCTGTGCCTAATATCTAATAGGTTCTATGCATGCCATTATAAGGTCTAGGTGATGGGAAATGGAAAAGTACTAGGGCTCCATTTGGCTAATAATAATAATAATATAAAAAGACAGTAGCTTGAATTTTTCTATTACAGATTATGAAGTACTTTCAGCTTCATAAAATTGTTCCTCAAGGAACTGTAATGAAATAGCCTGACCAACTGTGCTTATTCAAAAGAATAAGAACAGACTGATAGAAAACCCCACAAATTGTAGAGTGGAATGTAAGCCTGAGTCTTCAAAATCACCTATATTTTAAGGAAACTCCCAGACAATTTACTCTAAGAATTCAACACCAAACCTACAAAAAGTTTCATTGAATTTGCAGCAATCTCAATGTCAACACTAAGCTTATTTGAAAGTCTTTAATTAATAGAGTTGGTATACAATTCAGATTTTATGATAAAAATGGCTCCAGAATCTCTGTGTAGGAGGGATTAAGGAGAAAAAATGTTTGAGGTGGGAGTTAGGTGATTTACTTGACACTATACTTGCACATCAAGTATGCTTTTTATTTGGAGCCTCCCTGGTGGTGCAGGGGGTCAAGTCACAGCACCATGAAGCTGTCAGCAGCCACTGTAGCATGTGTTCAATCCCTGTCCAGGGAGATGACCCACATGGCATAGCAGACCTCTCCTTTCCTGTCTCACACGCTGCTTCCCTCATCAGTGTATTTCAGTCAGTCAGCCTGGTGTCCCTACTTGGTCTCTGGTGAATCCTCTCACCTTCTCCCCCAGCCCCCACCTCTGGCCCTTGCCCCAGTAATTATATGCATAACTAAATAAATCTTTTTTTATAGTATGCTTTTTACAGTATGCTTATTTATATATGGTTTCTGGTGGGATGATTTTGCAGACACATTGCTATTTATCAGCAATAACTTGTGCTGGCCTTTATGCTTTACATCAATCATCATATAAGTAATTTCTCATTTATAACAGTGCTTGAGAAAATCTTAGGAAAAAAAGAGCAAGTACATTTTCTCTGTGACTTTAATATGTGCTTTTCCATTTGTGGGGAAAATATTGACTGTTTTTAGAGGGGAGGGAAGCAATATCTGATAAAAGGACTACAGTTTGAGGACAAATAAACTTCCATTTTAATTGCATTTCTATCCCCAAGATAGAAATATGTCCTGTTGGTTTAGGGCAAAAAAAAAATCTACAAATGGTAACTAAATCTAAATTTGCTTGTGTTATTATTGTCCTTGTCATTCTTTCTGATCCCTTCCTTGCTTCTTGGCATCTCCTTCTCTCTACGTCACCAGGCACTGACACACATTGATTACACGTCCTTTGGGCATGACTTTGGGGTCAAGCAATTTGAGTTCAAATCCTGGCTCAGCCATTGTGCATGTATAATGTGGAATAAATTATTAATTTCTATAGTAATTGCTATCTTCATTCCTTATTTAGGAATACTAATACCTCCTGTGCAGAACTTTCTTGAGGTTGAAGAACTTTCTCAAGAAAATAGTACTCATTAATTAAGAATTCAATAAATAATTGCCCAAAGACAATACAAATGAAACAAAAATTGCTACTTTCTGAAGACTAGGGATGGGGTGATTGATACATATTTTTTTGGTTTTATTTCTTCTAATAGCACAGGAAGGGATTTTTCAGGACTATGCACATTTAATAAAAAAAATAAGTGCCCTATCAAAAAAATCATAAAAGTTATTTAAAGGTAAAGACATATGAAATCCCCTCAGATCCTTGGAGAAAATACTACTACTAAATAGAAAATACTATATGTCAAATGCCCTTCTAAGCATTTTACTATGTTTAATATACTCATATACAAAAATAAAGTATATATATTAACTAATTCTAACAAGATTATGCAAAGACTACATTTCACAGAGGAAGGGACTGAGGTACAATGACATTAAGTAACTTGCTCAAATAACTAGTAAGGGGCTGAGCCTGGATTTCAACTCAAAATATTTGTACAGAATGGATGTCAGGTAAAATGATCCTAAGAATGTCATTTACTCTGCAGGTTTTTCTTCAAAGCCTCTGGGTAAGGTAAAAAGCATAGAAGGTGGAAGCATCCAGAGTAGGATTTTGTTATGGCCAGCGCTGGACTAATTCAGGTGTCTAAGGGACCACATTTCAGAACGGTCACTCCGATTTCATCTTTCCCTTTCAAAATCTCTGCACAATAGAACAGTACAAATACATTTTCAAAGTAGAGACTGTGATTTGTGACCTCATCACCCAGGTGATGCTGTGACTCATTTTCCTTGCGAAGATTTTGACAGGAAGATTCACACTTGAGATGCTGAGAACAACCCAGAGACCAGCTTTCCTATTAATTCTGAAAGCAGGAGAGAGAAAAATATCAGAGAGCACAGAAAGTAAGACTGGGAGAAGTTGGACAGGGAGAGCATTAGGTCAGGAATTACGGCTATTTAATTAAATGAAAGAAGCAGATGAATAAACTGGAGTCACCCTTTTGCATTCTTATCAGAAGGAAGCGGTGGGAGCAGGTGGTAAAGAGTAGGTCTTGTGATTTATTCCCAAGTCTGAGGATTTAAATCCAGCTAGAGTTCCTGAATTAAACATTACCTTTTCCTTGAACCAACTATTCCTGTTTTTTTTCTCTCTCACAATTGCAGTGAGCCAGATGGGGAAGTTCATATAGAACTATTCCATGGACGTCATACTTGTTGCTCTGATTATATTTTTTTTTAAAAAATCACATTATCATGCCACACGGCTCATTCGAGGATTTAGTGACAATGATTACCAGGGCACAGAGAACCAGTATACCTTCCACATTGTACAAGCAGCAACAGGGCACTCTTTGGGATGTGAAAGGAGAAAATTACCTTTTATCTGTTTTTGAAATGAAGCATGTAAATTCTACAGCTCCTAAATTAGTTCATATGAACACACCATCCAAGAATTTACTATAACCTGATCAAAACAATTTAGATAAAACTGGGTAAAAATAAGGAGATGTTAAGTCTGATTCTGTGATCTTTAGGTGAACAAAAATTCCTTTCTTCTTAATATACAGACTATGAGATATGAGTATGCCATACCCCTCTCATAAGCAATGACACACGACCCAAAGAGCCACAGAGTGCCAAGTCTGTGCTCTGTAGTTTGAAACTGCAAAAATCAGGAGTTTTACAGATGTGTCATAACATGGGAAGGCCGATAGGCCATCCTGAGCTGGAGAGTTCCAGAAGGTGGATAAGGCAATCTTTTCACAGTTCTGTGTTACTCATCACAAGTCAGTGATTTCTCCTGTATTCCTGTGGCAGCTCAGGACTAGATCTAAAAGTAGGAATAAAAGATGCCCAGGGAAATCTAATAACTATAATTCTCTGTGGCTGGATAACTTCACAGCTCTAGACTAGAATAATTCCCTAGTTTCTCCCTGGACTTAACTCAAAGTTCAAAGTCTTATCAAAGTTCCAGGCTGAATTTGAAGTTAAGTTTTATCAAAATCCAAGGAGCTTAACAAAATAAAACTGCCCAATACTTCTCTAGCCCCAATAATTGTACAGCAGTCCATTAATCTGTTGTGCATCCCAGAAACACACAACAGGTTTAGAACATCATGGAGAATCCAGGTAACAGCAGAGGTGTGTGAGGGTGGCGGAGAAAGTCTACAGGGAAGACCTCGAAAAAAACTCTCCTTTTGCCAAGATTCTGAAATTCCATCTTGAAGCATTACACCCTTATTTTAAGGTTTCAAACAGGCACTGAAAGTTAACACAACAGAAGCTTTCTTAACTGGTCTGTCTTTCATTCTGTGTTACCTATTTTATCAAATTAAACTAGAGTTATGGTTTTATATCATGCCTACTCCTTCCAACCCTGCCCCCCAAAAAAACTCCTTTAAATATTTCTATTGCTTATAAAGTTAAGGAGGTACACTTTATAGCATTTGAGAAATTCTTGGAATGGACCCAGATGTCCTTTGTGCTTCTCTTTTGGGCACACACTTTACTTTGTGACCTCAAGTAGATCCACATTCTGCTCACTCATTTGTTCCTCACCCCTAAGCCCTTTGACCATACTTACAGACATTGTTCTGTCCTATACACCAGCTGAAATCCCATAGGCCCTTCACAAACCATCCCAAAACTCTCCTCCTTGGTTGGAGGTTTGCTTGAATTGCCCTAAATGGACAACCCCAAGGATAAGCAAACTTTCTCGGCAAATGGCGGAATCCATTAGTATCTTTGTTTTCCTGAACCATATAGTCTTTCTCACAAGTATTCAACTCTCATTGTAGCATGAAATAAGCTAGAGATGCTATGTAAATGAATGAATGTGATTATGTTCCAATATAGTTTTATTTATGAATAGTGACATTTGAATTTCATATTTGAAGAGGTCATAAAATATCATTACTTGATTTTTTTGTCAACAATATAAAAATGTAAAAATCATTCTTAGCCCACGGGCTGTAGTTCGCAAAAATCTGAGTCAGGAGATACCTTTACACTTAACTCCACTGTAGCTATGGTTGTTTTTTATTTTGAATGATGTAGTTGTTAGTATATTCATTGCCAAACTCTCCATTATTCTGCAAACTCCTTGAGGATGGGCATTCTTTTTCTTTTTGTATGAATATGAACTCATTAATAGTAGAGGATGACATTTATTGATCACTTGTGCCAGACACTAAGCTAAGAGTCTTACATGGAAAATCTCATGACAAATGCATGAGGTAGGTATTATTGTAGATAGGATTGGGGTCATTATTATTTTTATATGTGAGAAAATTAGTACTTGGGAAGGTTCCATTTTTAATTAGTGTCCCATGCCAGAGCTCATCCTCTGCCACTCTACAGCCTCCCTATCACTGTGTCACATGGAAAGGCCTTAATAAATTCCAGGAGAATATGTACGATAGTTTCTACTAAGTGTTGTTTCTTTCCTGAGAACAGCTCATAATAAAAGAGACTGAAAATGAGCCCACAGAACAATTTAAACAGCCAGGGCAGAGGCAATTCTGAGCAGGAGTCCTCCAGAAAGTGAGAAACGGGCAACAGGAAGCCAGCTTGCCTCAGAAGGCCCTCTGTCCTGATGTCGCTGACAGACTTCCTCAACTCAGACGGTGCACAGAGGCACTCAGACCTGATGGGCCATTTTGCCTGCAGCTGGAGAAGAAGTACAGGCGGAAGTGAGCAGTAGGAAAATGCACAAAAAGACTTGCTGAGCCCCAGCTGAAGGGCCAGGCCTGCGAACTAGCAGCTTGCCAGCTGCTCTCCCAGAAGGAGAGAAATGAGCTGCAGCTGGGAGGACAGTGTGTGAGAGAAAAAAAGATTTTTTTTTTTTACCAGCAGAATTGAGCAAGTTGCTTATGTGTGAAAAGGTTTTGTGGAACGAAGTTGGATGATGCTAAGTCACTAGACAAAAGATCACACCCTCCAGCAGAAGATACCTGTCCCTAGAGATTGTTTCTAACAATCTCAGGACTGGGTGAGGACAAAGCACTGAAAGGCAAATTAGCTGAGGGAGCACAGTGACCTGGTAACAGAGAGGAAAAAAGCCTCCTATAATCCCCAGGGCTGTTCTGTCAGTGAGAAAAGGAAGGCAAAAAGAAAAGATGCTGTTTCCAGTCCTGCTGATCAACAGTTATACCAACAGCACCTGCACCACCGGGAGCTGGATGTCAATGCCCTCTCACCCTACTCCAGCTCCATTGAATGGGATCTGCCTTTTAATAAATCTTTTGCACATTACAGCATGAAATGTACTGACCCACAACACTTAGACTGAACCTACCTGCCCTGGAAAATCCACAGTTCCTTTAGAAAAGCTCTTTAAACGAAAGCACGATAGCAGAGGTGCCTCTACTGTGAAATTTGGAGAAATAAAAAGCAGCAGGTAAAGTAGCAAAAGCCCTGGATTAGCAATCAGGCCAGGGCTGTAAACCTGACTTGCATCCCAACCTGCCTGCAACTTTCTGGAAGACTCTTCCTTTCTCTGGGCTTTGCTCTCTGTGTTTGTATATTAGGAGAGCTGACTAGGAGATTTTAGACTCAGACATTCAAAATATCAAAGTTGTAATTGTATGCAAATGTACATATGTAAAAAAAATATACATATGTGCCATTTTTCTATTCCTCTAGAAAAGAAAGCATCAGAGACATTAACTTGTCATCTAATCCTACTAACTGGAATGGATGGGTCTCCCTTGGTTAATTGACCTTCTAAAATTAATTATGTTATACATTAAACATATCATGAGACTAAAATCTTTCTCAAAAGCATAAGCCAGTCCCCAGAGGGAATCACCAAACTGAAAAAAGCACAGAATTTGTCTACTGGCCAGTGTCCCACATGCTAACTACACAGTACAGGCTGACTTCAAGAACATGCCTATGGGAACCAGTAAGTGCCACCCTCTTCAGGAAAACCTCCTTCTTCTAAACACCTAATTGCAACCCTTGAAGAACACAGGGCCATGTGACTCATCAGTCAGCTAAAAGATACACCATCCCATCTTCCCAAAAACTTTGCCTGAGGATCTAGCATTCTAAAGGAACACCTTACCTGGCAATTTTTAAGCCAGGTTGTCCATCTGTGTGGAAAATCCGAATGAAATCTACTGTCCTAGTTGGGGGGAGGGGGAGGAAGAGGGTGTAGGGGAAAGGCAGGGGGACTAAACTACCTAAAATTAATGATATAGAAATTACTCATCCATTTAAGCAAGAAAAAGAGGTCAGGAAACAGAGAAAGGTCCAGCTCCCACAGACTTCCTACCCTGATCACTAACAAATGTGGTAGATCTCTGCAGCTTCTGCATTTCTCCCTGGGCTCTCACACTCCAAACTCCAGAGCTCAGAATGCACCTAGGCCCTAAGTAGCCTGGAGCCCCTTACCTCTTTTCCTTTTGATTTTCCTCCCAAGTGACCCGAAGTCCTTTGCAGTTGGCAACAAAGCCCCTCACAAAGTATGTAATGTTCAGTACATACTACTGAGTAAACAAATGCATGCTGGTGTCATGAGGAAATCTCACACCAAATCTAAATTTGGCCACCCCCACAGAAATCAGTTCACTCCGCATCTGCTTCACATACTCATTATTGTCAGATCTAGAAATGGAAAGTTCAGGAAACCTAGAACCTCTCTCCTCCCTTTTTAAAGTTAGGATCATTGTCTCAGGCCTAGACTTTAGCTGGCTTTCTCCCATCCCCTATACTCAAATGTTTATTTTGATTCCTGTTTATTTCCCTAAGGTCTTCCTGCTGATATAAACCTTCCTGTTTGCTGCTGTGTCTCCTCTTCTGCTGCAGCGACCGGGGTCAAGAGACCAAGGAATGCTAATATGCTCTTTGCAACCCCCAAGCAAGGAAAGACCTGGAGAAACCAGAATGCTGTTTCCAAGTGACCCAGCTTTTTCCAGTCTTCCTCCACCACCCGCTATGTAACCCAGCGGTGATAGAGGCTCAGTCCCTGGAAGCAGGCTGCTGCTGCGGAGCCGGGAGGTGAAATCAGCAAGATTACCGAAGCGCGAAGGAGGGAAGCTCCTGGCAATAGCCCTTTCTAAATCTCTACTATGGACAGTCCCCGGGTCCAGGCTGATGCTTTCGTCTCCCAGCCACTGAGAGAAGTATATCTCTTCCAAGCAAGGGTTCGTGGAGGTTGGTTAAAATAAAATAAACACCACGGTGTTGCAACGGAACAAGAAACCTCCCGCAGGTTTGGGGCTGCAAGTGGAGGCCCCACGCCCGGGGCCCGAGCCACGCCCCGCGGGCGCCGCAGCCCCGCCTCTCGCGCCCTAGCTGCCGGCCCCGGCCGCCAAGCCCGCCGCCCAGCCCCTCGGGGCCGCCGGGAGGTGGGGGCGCTGGGAGCTGGAGCGTAGTGGTAGCGGAGCGGAAACAAAAGGATGAGATCACCCTTGACGAGGCTAGAGGGACCGCCTAAGGGAGGCAGAAAATGCTGTGGAAAAGAAACCAACTGGAGTCCAACTGCAGGGGGAGGGAGCCCGGAGACAAAGGCCCAACTTGCCAAAGGAAGACCGTGCAGTCAGCTGTCCGCGCTGGAGAGGCGCAGAGTCTGGAGACATCAGCCAGAACCAGCGCTGCTTAGGAAAAATGAAAAAGTTTGCTTTATACCCTCTGTGTTGTTGCATCTTGTTCCACAAACTCACAGGATTTGTGGCAGTTCTTTAAAACAAACAGCTCAGGTCTCCCTGGTGGCGCAGTGGGTTAAGCAACGCACTATGAAGCAGACCGCAGCCACTGCAGTTCGATCCCTGCTGCCGGCCAGGGAGGGGACCCACATGGCACAGCAGACCTGCTGCACTCCTCAGCAGTGTACTTCAGTTGATCTGCCTGTTCTGCTCCCTGCTCTCTGTGGTGAATCCTCTCACCCCCCCCCCCCCCCCCCCCCCACACACCCCTCTGGCCTGTACCCTAGTGCTTGTATGCATAAATAAATAAATCATTAACAAACAAACAGCTCTACTTATACATGTATGCATACATACACATACATTAAGTCTGGGGTGGTCTAAGAATGGACTTCAGGGTGACCGTGAATCTGAAGTAGTATGCAATGTAGTTCGTTTACAGGATTATTTTGTGTTGAATGTCCTCAGCCCGCTTTCCTAAGAATGCAGAGGTATCATTACTCCGAAATGGTTCATTGTAACTAGGCTGCAGTCTTGTAGAGTAGGAAAACAAACAAACAAAAACTAAAATGCAGAGGATGAGGGATTCTGTAACACATCCTCTCTGGTTAATTAGATTAATACAGATCACCTAGCCAAGTAAAAACATTTTGAAAGTAAGAGGCCCAAGGCTAATACTTTTTTTTTTGTTTGTTTGAGGGAAGACTGAATTCAAAAAGCCCAAATAGCAGTGGAAGAGAAGCTGGAAGGCACTGCCAAGAGAGGTGTGGGCAGTTACCAGAGAAAAGAAGAAAGGAGCCAAGCTTGACTTTATCTGATGGGCTGACACTGGAGCAAGTCACCAAAGGAGGAAACCTCAGCACATAACAAGGAACATTAATACATATTCTAGGCTCACTCTTGTGCCTGGTTAGCCTCCATCCAGCTCTTAAGTTCACAGTGGGCAGGGACTTAGGGTCACCTTTTGCACATCAGTTCCTAGCACAGCTCACAGAACAGTGGACTATCAGTAAATATTTGTGGAGTAAAAGAATGAATGACTAAGTGATGCACATTCTTCATTCCTCCTTATAAAGTGACCAGTGCCCAAGGGGCTTTGGATCAATTTTACCATATGGTGGTATATATGGATGAATGACAAAATCTTTTATCCAATGTTCCTTCTTCTGCCTGGTGTGGGGGAGGGGTAAACACACCAATAAGCATTTCTCTTTGGAACTAACTAAGCAACTCACTTCTCAACATCTCAACACCTCTCTGCTTTAGGTCATTCTCTGCTCACACAAACCATTCCTTTCCTCTTTAATACATTTTCTTTATTTTTCTCCCTGTCTTACCCTCAACCCTAACTTTTGCCTAATTAGCATTGGAAATTTCCTTTTTACCCATCCCTCTTCTAATTCCTCATGAGAATCCATTATGACCAAAAGATGCCTAATAAACAAGAGTTTTACTGTAATTTAATTCAGTTGAATGAGACTACAAAACATCTATAGGCCAGAGAAGGGACATTTTGTCTATTTTTTCCCCAAGTGAAATTAGATATAAATACAGGCTCTCTTGCTTTCCAAAGTCACTAACATTCTTATTTCCTCCTAAATTTCAGTGCACCTTGAAAACAGACCTTAGATATTAGACATCATAAGGAGAAGGGTTGGGAGGGGATGGAGGAGTAGAAAACAGTGGGAAGGAGAGCCTGGTGGAGTGCAGTGAAGGGCTGTGGGCACTTTGGTAGTAAGAAATTATGATCACACTGAGGGGAGAATTCCTAAATTGTGAAAAAATAAACAAGGATTTTAAAAATGTGTTTTTTTAAGTAAAGAAATGTTCCCTGCAAATGTACAGAATTTCCGTTACATTTTGGATCAATCTGAATTTAAAGACAGGCATGGAAATCCCTAGAACGTTTGATGTTATTATTGTGAGAAAAAGCACTTTAAGTTTCAAGTTTAACAATTCTTAAATGCAATCCATTTGTAACTCTTCAATTGCTTACTTTTCTAAGAGGCTGTGCCACTAACATATCAACACCTTTCTTTTCTGTGATATTAGAGAAGACAGATGATATTTACAAAACTGAGATTTAGGGTAAATTAAATTATTTTTTCCCAAACAAACTTCGATTATCAAAAAAATGCTGTTTCCCCTATATTAGAAGTTTCCAACCTTGGCATTTGTATTTACCCCGTGGGTGCTGTGTAAGTCAGATGGGGGGCTCCTCCCATGATGCTAGCACAGGGAGCCTGGCAGAGAGCTGCAGATCACAGCATGCAAGGTGCACTTTCAACACCCTCCTGGGCTTAGACCACTGTGCACCTTAGATCACAGTGACAACTATAACCTGAGCCACACTCCTGTTTGGAAATAGCTGCCTTGATTTTATTAAAAATGTCTACATCAAATGTTGATGCACAGGGGAATTCTTTCCATATCCCTCTGGCAAAAATTTACCACCAACAAGCAAAAATCAAAATTTTCAGGATGCCTAGAGGCAATTGGAGCTATCCCACAACAAAGGCTGGGAATCCCTGTTCTGAATTTCAACATGCATAGACACGCTATTTAAATATGAGCCTTGAGGCCTAGAAGAGACCATCAAAGCTTGTCATTTCATGGTCAAGGAAACAGAGTCAATCAGTGATGAGCTGAAACTAGCCCTCTCACCTCCGGTGTTTTTGTTAGATTCCCCAGAACCACAAAAACTAAGAAGGCTAAGTTTAGGACTAAGTATATAACTGAATTAGATCTTTGGTGTCAAAAAGCATGCTTTGTCCTAAGGTAATTGGCATTCTCCATTATATCCTTTCATTCTGGGCCTGAAAGATCCTGGTAATGTAACAGGGTGGTCCCAGGAAAAGGGGAAGTTCCCAAAATCCTGGTTCCGCCCTAAGTGGGTGGAGCTGAGGATAAGAAGATTTCTGCAGAGAA
>JAGFMF010011737.1:1203627-1216008 GCA_019455555.1 Galemys pyrenaicus | reverse complement strand
TCTCCTTCCCTTGTAAATAAAACCCTTTATTAACCTTTGTTGTGTGTGCCTGCAGTTGGGGCATTATAAGTGCCGTTCGAGCGTGCGGGTGAGGACCCAATCAGGCAAACCCATTTTATATTAGAGTTGCCCTGTAACAATCTCACTTGATTCAGAGCCAGCTCTCAACGCGCCATTGCTTAGAAGATCTGGTAGAATATTTATAGATTTGTATCCCTCTCTTCTCTTTGTGATATTTCTACTCCTTCTTTTGTAAAATAAAACTCTTTAATAACTTTTGTCACGTGTACTTGAATTTGAGGCTTATTTTAAAAGTCCTCTAAGCACGCGGGTCTGAGGGCACAGTGAGGGAAACCCATTTTATATTAGGGTTGCCCTATTGTTACAGGGCAATTTTAATATAAAATGGGTTCCCCTCACTGGGTCCTCCACTCGCATGCTTAGAAGACTTTTAAAAGGTCCCAACTCCAGGTACACGTGGCAAAAGTTATTAACAGGTTTTATTTTATGAAAGAAGGGGAATAAAATAGTAATAATACTAAGGGAAAAAGAGAGGGATACAAATTTACAAATACCCTACCAGATCTAAGCAATGGCGCGTTGAGAGCTAGCTCCGAGTTGAATGAGATGGCTCTGAAGGAAGAGAGATGTTTCCAGAAAAAAGGGGTCTGGCTTTTTAGTAAGAGAGCAAGCCCCAGGCTCACCTCTGGTTTTATAGCCAGCCTGGCTGCTTAACTTCACCCTCAGGTCCCAGTGATTTACTCTTAATTATTTTATTGGATTTGTGGTTTTGGAACACTGATGGCTCGGAGTGGGGGTTGGAGTTTACACACCTATAATTTACTTAGGACTACCTTTTTTCCCCCTAACACTGTAACAGTGACACATGCATTTTTGATAGCAGGCCTTTCCAATTACTATTCCAAATCAACAATGTTATCTTGCTTGGTTAGTGTTTTGTTTTCATTTTCAAGGATTATACAGATTTCCATATATTTGCATAAACATCTATCCTAAGGAAAAACAGGCAACTTTAATGCAATAAATTCATTGGTTAATTGATTTCATCTAATTTTTCTTGTAACATCCAATGTAACAGTTTTAAAAGAAGGAATTACTGATTCTAATTTTCAGGAGAAAAACGGGGTACCTTGATTCCTACCAGACCCTACAATGGTGAATTTAGGTGTCCACAGGTCAAAAGTGTGACCAGCTTGAAGTAGTCCAGCCTTACAGTTTATACCTCGGATGCACAGACCTGGGAGGTATATGGAACATTAGGCTGCCTAATTCCTAATTCCACTTTTTCCTAATTGCACTCTCTACTCAATACATATTTCTTACTGGAAAATTTTAGTATCAAGATTTGTTATTATAGGGCCTCCCTGGTGGCACAGTGGGTTAAGCAATTCACTATGAAGCGAACCACAGCCACTGCAGTACAAGTTCGATCCCTGCTGCCGGCCAGGGAGGGGGCCCACATGGCACAGCAGACCTCTCCTGCCTGGCCCGCTGCTCCCCTCAGCAGTGTGTTTCAGTCAGTCAGTCTGCTTGTTCTGCTCCCCGCTCTGTCTGATGAATCCTCTCACCTCCTGTGACTCTGGCCTGTACCCCAGCTCTTGTATGCATAAATAAATAAATCTTAAAAAAAAAAAAAGATTTGTTATTATGTTCTTTGGGTATAGACATGTGTCCACTATCACTGGGAATTGCTAAACATGTCAAATGATGTGAATCATTTTCTAGGTGTCCCAGGACTTCTGTATTCTTTAAATGCAAACCTATCCAGTTATAGACACTAGAGAGACCTCCCCAGAGAATAGGACAGCTGCATTGCACTGTGTACATTTCTGGAAAGTGGACTTGGTATTATTTTCCCCCCAGAAACCACCAATTTACACATCTGTTCTTTGCAGCAGTGGATATAATTATCATGATGCTGTTTGTAGACACATGACCTTCTGAAGGGGTACTGGTTAAACATCTGTAAACAGAGATAAACATCATATTGTGTCTCTTTCTTAAGCAATTTGAGCAATTTTTGCTGGAGGGAAAAAATATTTTTGCCCACTCAATGTTCAGCAGTATCTGCCTTTCTGAGCGTGTGACTGTGAGATGCCTTAGCCCCCAGGAAGGTAGATTTTGCTGAAGGACTCTTTTAACTCGGGAACTTAGTGTTCAAATAAAATAGGCTTTCAAAAACAAAAACAAAACCAAAAAACCAGGAGAGATGTGCTGAAGTAGTACTGGATTTGCTGGCTATTTTCTCAGCTCTTTCTAGGAAGAGCTGAACCCTTCAATAAGGAGTTTGTATTTCCCAAGTATCTTTCTCCATAAGAGAACTTTTTAGATACATTCTTGCAATTTGCTGTTTTCATCCACTGTAGGTGGGTAAGAGAAGAGTATGTGACCTGCTTAAGGCATAATAAAAATGAATAGTCAATATTTGAATCACTTGGTACTAAGCTCTGTGTACCAATTCTATTTTATACAAATATTTTCAAATTAAATTAAATCCAAATTAAAATAATACAATTATTTTGCATCATAGTAGGAAACTTCAAACTAATGAGACACAGCTGAGCTTTTTCCAACTTTAAGAATGGCAAAATTATCTTGTATAAGCCCAAAATAAATGCTTATTTATGCTGGATCTGGGATAGAGGGAGGAATGGGCAGGGTATAAAATGGAGGGGAATATTTCCTCCCTATTCTTGAGACTATTATTTTAATTTCAAATGTAAAATGTCTAGTTCATGAGAAACTCCATTAAACATGAACAAGGTAAAATACCATTTTTAATATAACAACATATTTACAATTGGATGGAATTACCCAAAGTCTAGGCCAAGCTAAGGATTCAAACCTAAGACTCAGAGAAGGAGACTCAAATTTCTCTAATCAAGGGGTTTGAACTAGCTGGTCAAATCTCTTCCACTCATTAATTTTAAGAATCTGTATACCCAGTCACATGAGAACCAGGAGTAACAGAGGTTACTATTGGCAAAATAATGGTATGAAACACAAAATGAGAATAAACCATTCCTCAAACTTTTTGTAGCCTCCATTGACACTTGGAAAATTACCCAATACTATGTTTAAAAAAATATATATCTCTTGATGTTTGTATTCTCCATAATGAGATAAAGAATCTATAGTTTCTGATTTCTAGTTCAGCATTACCTCTCATTTTGGTATCTGCTTAAAATACCCTAATTTTAGATACTTCTACTTTGCTCGTTAGTTTTTTGACTGGTAGCTTCTGTTTATTAGAGGTTCTGAATAGCCAGACACATTCTGGGCAAATATACATAAAATTGTACAGAATTCATTGTTAGTAACGTTCCTCTACCAAAAAATTTATTAACAGTCATGTTTTCTCAAGATGGTGTTCTGAACCACAGTTAAATCTTATAGGTACTAAATTTCATCCAAATGTGTCAATCCTTCAAAAACTGAATGCAATGAGAGGTTTTGCAAAACATTAGAAACTTAGTTGAATTAAACATCTTAACAATAAAAATCAGTTTTTAAACACTAGATCAGGGGGCCTCCCTGGAGGTGCAAGGAGTTAAGTTGCAGCACTAAGAAGCTGTCAGCAGCCACTGCAGCATGTTTGATCCCTGACCTGGGGAGTGACCCACATGGTACAGCAGGCCTCTCTTATCTCACCCACTGCTCCCCTCAGTAGTGTTTTTCAGTCAATCTTCCTGTTCTGTTCCCTACTCTGTCTCCGGTGAATCCTCTGACCACCATACCCCATACCTCTGACCTGTACCCCAGTTCTTGTATGAATAAATAAAAAAACCTTTTAAAAAAATAAACACTAGGTCAGAATCAGGTATAATGAGGTATAGAAAATGCAATGCGAGGGCCTCCCTGGTGGCGCAGTGGGTTAAGCAACACACTATGAAGCAAACCTGAGCCACTGCAGCACGAGTTCGATCCCTGCTGCCTGCCAGAGAGGGGACCCCCATGGTGCAGCAGACCTCTCCTGCTGTGCCCGCTGCTCCCCTCAGCAGTGTACTTCTGTTGATCTGCCTGTTCTGCTCCCTGCTCTGTCTGTGGTGAATCCTCTCACCCCCCACACCTCTGGCCTGTACCCCAGTGCTTGTATGCATAAATAAATAAATCTTTAAAAAAAAAAAAAAGAAAAGAAAATGCAATGCGATTCTTATCTGTGATATACAGTAACATACATTCATAACTAAATGGTGTACCGATAATTTGTGCTTCAGAAATTGAAATGAGAAAAATCACTACTGAGACTAGAAGAATTAAAAGGAGAAATTAAAGCAGGGAGATGGGTTTTTGGAGAAAGGACTTAGTTTCATTTATGTACGTTTGAAAAGGGGACTTCAACTAGAGCTCTTCAATAAGAAACATGTTAGTATAGGAAATATAAACTTAAGTCATTTATGGAAAGTGGATTTATGGAAAGCTATGAAGGTGGATAAGATTTCTGATAATGATAATTAGAGATAAAGGGTCAGAAAGACTAAGCTCTTATTCTAGGGACTATATTTAGAAGACAAAAGGAAAAAGTTGATACAGTGAAAGCCAGTCTGGTCAAGGTTGGTAAGAAGTAGGAACAGAATAGCAGTAAAGAGAAGAGACTCCAGAGGAGTAGCCAGCAGAATGCAATGTAGTGAAAATGTTAAGTGAAGACCAAGAAAGGTCTATGAAAATGGAACTGGAGGGAGCCCAAAGAGCACAATTTAGAACAGAAATTACTATACTCTTTTGAGTACATTATGATATTGGTAGAAGCAAATGGGGAATTAAAAATGTGTTGGTAAATAAAATGGAATGCAAATAAAAGAAAGGGGATGAATGAATGCAGATAAAATGAATGAAGAGAAAAGAAAAATACAGAATTTACATATGAAATTAGTTTAGAATTTCACTGTTGATGAAAAAGTCCAATTTAATGTTCCAGCATTCATATTGACTTTCACACTCAGTAACTGGTACAAAGGTTTTTTGTCTTTTTTTCCTGCCCAACAAATAAAAAACTCAAATAAACCAAAAAACCAAGCCAAAATTTGATAAGATAATTTGCAAACACAAAGTTTAACTCTGTAAACAAAATAATGCAGTAACTCTTTTGGTATATGTGTGAGGAAGGTGGGGATGAAGGAGGAAGGGGGAGAGGGAAGGAGAGGGGTGAGAGGGAGAAATGGTGGAGGGGGTAGATTGAGAGAGACAGAGAGAGAAAGAAACTCACTTAGGGGCCCTCCCCTGGTGGCGCAGTGGGTTAAGCAATGCACCATGAAGCAAAATGCAGCATGAGTTTGAACTACATGGTGTGGCAGACCTCTCCTGCCTTGCCTGCTGCTCCCCTCTGCAGTGTATTTCAGTCAATCTGCCTGTTTTGCCTCCGCTCTGTCTCTGGTGGATGCTCTCACCCCCAGCACTTCTGGCCTGTACCCCAGCTCTTAATATGAATTAAAAAAAAAAATAAATCTTTTTTTTTTTTTAAAAAAAGGAAACTCATTTAGCAGTGAATTGTACAGCTCCACCACTAATGCCTATGATCCCCTCTTGTGAGCCTCATGACATAAAATGTATTCCAGGTTGACAGATTTGGATTTTAATTTCTTCTAGAAACTTTTTCTTTCCCCTTTAACTCATTATGTAAAGTAAGACTAAATTAAGGAACAGTGAGTTTTTTGGCTATACTAATAAAATAAAAATTGTACTACAAAAGGGGTTTTCAAGGTAGTAAGCAAAGGTCTTTGATCTTCTCTCAACACATACACAGCTTTGAGTGTTCTATGGAACACATGGCTAATGACCTTATAGCATAGAATATAGTACAATGTATGAGTCATAAAGGTTTAATGTCCTATCCCAAGTATATGATGGAACTCTGGTGGACAAGGAGAGACAAAGGAAAATGGGAATGAAGGAAGAAGGAATGGGAACCAGACAAAGTCACCCTAGATTTATATGTCAAGTAAACTCTTAGTAGACTGAAAGGAAATTCAAAATAAATAAATAAGTAGTTTAAAATGACTTCATTCCTGGGCCTCCCTGGTGGCGCAGTAGGTTAAGCAACGCGCTATGAAGCAAACTGCAGCCACTGCAGCACGAGTTCGATCCCTGCTGCGGGCCAGGGAGGGACCCACATGGCTGGGCAGACCTCTCCTGCTGTGCCCGCTGCTCCCCTCAGCAGTGTACTTCCTTTGATCTGCCTGTTCTGTTCCCTGCTCTCTGTGGTGAATCCTCTCACCCCCCCTCCCCCACACCTCTGGCCTGTACCCCAGTGCTTGTATGCATAAATAAATAAATCTTAAAAAAAATAATAAAATGACTTCATTCCCAATGATGCACTAGCTCCTGAATTTGCATGCCTAAGGTTCATTTGCAGAGCTTGTAAATGATGCCTCTCCTCCAGAAACCTTCATTTTAAAAAGCTTCTCTAGAGGATACAAAGTCAAGTGAACTGTAAACCACCTGAGACCACTTAATAAGCTCCTCTGATGGTTTTTGTTTGCCCATTTTTACCCTGAGTATATGACAAAAGTTCTTCCCTGAAAAGAAAAAGGGAAAGGGTGTGCAGAATTTTAATAGAATCCCTGAATATGCACCATCCCAACTCAAAAAAAAAAAACTTTCATCCTGTTTTTTCATTCTATGTCAAAGTGGTATCATGACTCCATATGCAATCTTCTTGAAATCGAAACATTTGAACCATCCCTTCTTTGATGTCACATTTATTTCCTGCTAGCCTTTCAGTCTGCCCTTTTCTATTCTTCTCTCTGCTTTAGCATAGGTTTCTCTCTAGCTTGAGAAATAGCACCCTTTAACTACAATCTCATTTCTCTTCCTCTACTCAGTGCCAAATTTCTTGAAAGAGTAGCCCCTGCCAATTGCCTGTATTTTTCCAGCCCAATCTCTTCCCAAGTCCCTACAATCTGGCTTCCATCCTCTCACTCTACTAAATTGTCCACTCAGAGGTTACCAATGGTTCTCCAACATTCAATGGCTAGTTTCCATTCTTATGCTTCTTGCTCACTGATTTAATAAAGTTGACCATTTTATTTTAGAGCTTTCACCTTACTAGGTCTCCGACTCTATGCTGATTTGTTTCTATCAATGAATTATCTTTGGCCATTGAAGGGAGAATAAGACGCTTCCTGGAGGGCTTTATTCTAACTCTTCCTCAACTAAAGCCCATGAAGATGAACAAAATTTTAGTCACCCTTTGAGCTACTTGTAACAGTCTCCTCTCCCTCCATTTCTAAATTTCCAATTAGGAATTTCATTGTGGATGCACCACTCAAACTGACCATGATGAAAATCATTTTTGCCCTTACCAAACCAACTCTTCCTTCCAACTTTATCAGCTCTGGAAATAGTATTGCTACTTCACCAAATAAGCTGGAAATCTCACAGTTGTATTTCACTTCTCTATCCATCCCAGGACAATTTAGTGGGGACTGGCATGGCTTTTAGGATTCAGACGGTTTGAAATAGAGTGAGGGAGTTCAATGTGAGAGATGGTGGGCATGGGTGAGAACAGGGCTGAGAGTCCAATGAGCAGGGAGCCCCAATCTTAGAGGTCAAGAAGGAATATCTGATAAGGCCCACCTCTGAGGAGTTAGAAGTAGAAAATAAAGCTGGGCTATAGAGCTAGCAATCTAAGAATTAGGGAAATGAAAGTAAAAAGCAAGCAGATCTGCAGAAGGCCCCAGGGTAAATCAGGGGCTGCTTCTATGATTTATATTGTCACACTGACTTACCACATGTCACCTGGTAAGACAAAGGTGGGTCAGACCACAGGTATTGACACACACTTTACTTTATGTCCCATAAGCACTGAACATAATCCAATTTTCTCAAAAGGTCTGCAATTAGCTTTACATTTCAATTCCTAAATGTGAGCACCAAGGTTTCATTTCCTCATTTGTACCTTTTTAAAAAAAAAAACAAAAACAATAGCTTCTTATCTTCCTGTCTTCAGAATTTCCATGCACATATATTTATTCAGGATGATTTGAAGCATTCATTCCTTTCTTTCATTAGACCAATCTCCACCTATAGCAACCACCCTGCCTTCTTGCTATATCACCAAGACATATTTTGCAAAGCTTGAATACTATAATCTTGAGGTCTTCTTTAACTTCTATCTTTGGCTAAAAGGCATGGGTTAATTGAGCTTTCTTGTTCCAAGAAAAAGCAAAAGGAAAAAGAAAAGGTATGCCCCAGAACAGTAGTAATTAGTTGCATAAGCAAAGCAAACCTGAGAAATGACAGCTTTGTAAGTTTCCACCGGACATATAAACAGTTGGCATAAGTAGAGCTGTTTGCAGGAAAAATCTTTATAGGTCACAAATGTTGGACAGATTGGTGGCCTAAGCCAGACAATCTGTTTATCTAAGGCTGACTTACCCTTGGCCCTGAGTTTTTGGACCCTGACAGTGAGGGACTATTAGAAGAATCTAAAAAGATGGTGATTTCAGCAATATATATTAAATTGTATTTATTTATGCATATTTTAAATTTTATTTTTTAATGAGTAAGGTCTTTGATCCATTTTTCTTGCACTTGTTGTTTTGTGCGTGTAACATTGGTTTACAACACTGTATGTGATTCAGAGGTATAGGATCATACCACATCAGATAAAGTAAACACAACACCACACCCCCTATTAGTTAACTCAACGTTGAGCTTTTAAAAGTTACCACTAAATCCAGTTTCAATAAATGGCAATTGAATGCTTTAGACACAAACTAGACATGTCAAAACTCTTTAAAATTGCAATGTTTTGTGTGTATAGATGCATTTTATTTTTCATTTTGTAGGAACTCTTAATGTCATGATTCCTGCCAAGGTCAGTTTTAAAATTCTTAAAGACATGTTTTCTTGGGCTATTTCTAGGCATTGTAGAGGCATAGAAATATTATTTTAATACTTTAGATTTATTCCACAACTTGATTTCTCTATACAAACAAAATTAAAATGTGTTAACGAATGAGTTTTCATTCAACAATATTGGGAACTATCCTGAAATACATTTGAAGTTTTGAGATTTTCTTGGCGACAACAAAGCACTAACACTCATTGGCTTGCAAATTTGGTGGATAGTGCCCATCTCCGGATGAACGTGGAGAATAGCCAGGTAAAGTGAAGTTTGACAAGGCCCAAGACAAGAAAACAAAGGCAAAAGAGTTTATTAAATGAACTGTTTAGAGCTTTAAGGATTGTGCTTTGATCTCTGCATCTGACCCCTTTAATGATGAGGGCTAAGCAAAGTTTTGGTTGGGCCTCACTACCAAAATAGTAAATGAGGTTAACCTGTTTTTCTTTCATTTGAGGAGTGTGGCACGTGAGTAACAACCACACAAAAAATGTTAGGGATACTCAAGCAGAAGTTGAACTCCAACCCAACAAAAATGTTGTGAAGAGGAATGCATGCATCCAGTAGAGAGGACAACCATATCTGATTCAAATTTTGAGGCTGAACTCTATAGTTTATAGTAGGTACTCAATAAATATAAATGAATTAGACAAGGTGACTTTTAAAAATCCCTTAGAACTCTGAAATACTATGAAAACAATAGGTGACCTATAAAAAAAGTCAGAAAAATATAGGGACCAGCCATACTTATCAGATATACTTATAATATCTCTATGGGAAAGGGTCAAAATTTTAATAACAGTTTCTTCAGGCTCCCTGCCTCAACAATACTGTCAGATGGATCCAGATATTCTGAAGGCAACTTCTATTAGTAAAGCTTTCACCTGTCTTCTGCCTGGACAAAGCCTTGGATAAAGATTAGGATTTATGAATGCCAGGACTGATTCAGGAAAACACTCTGATAACCATAGAAACCATTGTCTAGCCATTGTAGCTATTTACCATTACACATTTATTTTTTAATTCACATAAATTAAATTTTCTCTTAGAGTATCTTAGAATACGCTGAAAGATTTGCTTAAAATAATCTTCATATATATCTCCCTGCTACTCAGGAAAATTAAACACAGAAGTACTACCTTCAAAATAAGTGTGTAGAATCAATCCACACTCAGTAACCGTAAGTATTTTTCTTCCTTGTCTTACAATTTAAACAATTTCTGGAAGATCTTGCTATTTTTATCTTGGTTTGTTTTTGCCATGTTGATTCTTTGAAGATTAACCTGGAATGTAAATAAGACCTGTGGTGGATGCTCCATCTTATTCAGTGTTTGGAATGCCTCACGGTGTCTGACTTATTGCTACAGGTCTGTTATCCTTTCTCAACCAGTGTTTGAACTCCTCCCACTCTTGCCCATTCATCACCCTGATAGTCCTGTCCAAAGACTATCAGGTAAAATACCATAATCAGTCAAAGCCAGATGGTGCCAGTGGCAAAAGCAAGCATTTCCCCCTTAAGGCGCCTGTGATAAATAAATAAATAATAAAGTCACAGTTGACAATTTAATGAGTATAAATTTACCACAGCAGGAAAATCCTCCCCAAATATTTAAACAATTAAAATGTAAAAGGAGAAATAAATAAGCATTGTGTAGTGGTAGCTGGGACCAATTCGTTCATTACTCTTAGGAAATCCATTGCATCACTTAGACTGACAGGAAAGAAATACACCGGATACTACTGGTCAAGATTAAGGGGCAGGGATCAAGAAGGATGTACTGGAAGGTGAATGGATGTATCAGCAAAAGCGCATGTTTAGCTCACTGTATGTTGCATCAGAACAGAATTTAAAACCTTTCATTCAAAAAATATTTTTTTGAGCAATCCAGTATGTTTAAGGCACTGTAATTGCTGCCAGGAAAAAAATTAGTAATGAAAAAAAGTCAGGGAGCCCTCACAAAGTTGAATGTCATTGGTGTGAGCAGATTACAATAAATAAGTGTCTTAGGTGAACACAAGGACTAGACAGAAATGAGAATAAAGGGACAACAAGGGAGTGTGGGAATGGAGAGCTGCTTTATATAGAGTGACATGAGAAAATCTCCTTGATGAGATCTAAACAGGTGATATTTGAGCAAGGCCCTGAGGAAGTAAGGGGGTAAGTCAGGAGATAGGTGTGAGCAAAGCATTTCAGACAGAATGGAGGGTGAGCACAAAGGCCCAGAGGCTGTTATAATAATATGGATGAAATATGTAAGTAGTGTAGAGCTCAGTTTAGAATTGTATCAGTGAGATTCTTAGTTGTAAGCAATAGAAACTAGACTGGATGAGAATATCAAAGCTCCCATGTTTGATGGGTAGACCAAAGAATAAGGTTCAAAAAAGAAACAAGGTGAGGTCACAGAGTGGTGAGGACATATTATCTGTGGACACCAGAGCCCCTAGACTCCAGAAGTCACTACCACTGAGGATATTTACAATCACCACACATCTTTACATCATTTTTAACCATTCAAAGTGGTTTGTCTAGGTTTTAAATTAAGCACCTTATAATTATCTGGCTGTTGAAGGCCACTCCACCTTCTCAATGTGAGGCACGTACAAGTTATCTTTTCCTATTTTATTAATCACATCCATACAATAGGCTAATTATATGCCTGAGTCACAGACTTTAAGAACCATTATATAGATTATATTGATATAGCTATAGCTATCTCTCTCTCTCACTTTCTCTCTCTCTCTACATATATATCTCCTCAAAAGTATTGAGAGCATAGAATACAAAATTTTAATCAGTGGCTTTAATTTTATTTCTCAGTTAACCAACTGTACACTCACTAAATCACAGACAAGTATACACACACATACTCTACTCCAAATCCAGGAATCTGTCCTTTAAGAATTCCTAATGAAAGATACTTAGACATACAATTCATTTAACATTCATACAACATCATCATCATCAACACCACAGTAGTAACAAGTTATAACTAACAGTATATGCTTCCTAGGCTAGGAATAGTTCTAAATATCTTACAGTTACTAACACATTTAATCCTTAAAAATTCTTTGGAGTTATGGTATTTATGTCTCATTACATATGAGTATGAATATTCTCTTATTCACAAAGAATAAGGTTTGTTGGAGAGTCACATCTACCATAAGCAAGACTAGTATGCTCCTCTACTAGGAAACATCCCTGAACAATTAGAAAAATAGATCTGAGATTAACAGATCTCTTCTAAGGGAAAATTCTGGAAAAGAGATTTCTAAAGAGACACACGTCTCTATGCAATATTGTGAGATATTAGAGAGCAGAAAGTTGTTTCTTTTAAAAAATATATTTCCTTATACCCAAAAGACACAAATACACTGATTCAAAAGAATACCTGCACTAGCAGCACTCTTTACAATAGGTAAGACCTGGAAACAACCTAAATGCCCAAAAACAGATGAGTGGATCGGAAGCTGTGGTACATATACACGATGGAATACTACTCAGCAATCAGAAATGA
>JAGFMF010011737.1:1171347-1203577 GCA_019455555.1 Galemys pyrenaicus | reverse complement strand
CAAGTCAGAAGGCAAAAGAAAAATACCAGATGGTTCCTCCCTTAGGAGGAACATAAGGGAACCAAATGAGGATCAAGGAAAGGAATAAGAGCAATAATAATAATAGCAATAAAGACACAAAAAACAAAAATGAAAAGACAAGGACAAACTGGAGACACTTGGTGGGGAGAGGCGAGAGGGGAGAGGGAGGGTTGAAGGAAGACGGGAGCACGGGGGACTGAGGTGATGGTGCACTGGTGATATGGTGATAGGGAATACACGGGGATTACAATTGATGTCAAATATATATAAATTAAAGGAAAAAATGGAATTAAAAATAAATAAATAATAAAAAATATTATTTCTTGATTAACTTAAAAAAACATTTCTGTATTTTAGTACTGAGCATAGTATCTGGCTCAGGAGATGATGAATAACTGCTTTTTTGATGAATAAAATACTTCCAATAATATAAAAGACTAATAAAAGATAAGACAAATGAGTCAAAGAATAGAAAACAACTACTAGTCTATGTTTGTAAAGAAACCCTGTAAATGCTGACTTCACAAATTTAGATAGTTAGGGAATGAGGCCTCTGCACATCCAGAATTCAAGAGCATGATCTTTCCTCCCTACAGAGGGAATAGCACTGACATAGTAAGGAATTCCATGGGAAGGAATTCCAGCTCAGGCAAAATGAAGTAAAGACTATTTTTAGCACCATTTAATGATAGAATGTAACAAAAGCTAGAACTGTAGAGAATGCCTAGATTTTTTTGAACCCCTACTCTCATTAATCTTCTATTAAATCTTCTTACAGGTTTGACCTGACCTATTGACTCTCCACTGGAATTCAATGAAAACTAAGAACGTTCCAGATAATTTGGTTATCAGTTGGTTTAATAAAAACTACCCAACTTTGGGTAGTTCCTAGAGAATTATACGATTATAGGCATCTTAAAATTTATAGTTGTATGAAACCTTAGTGTTTTTGGTTATATTGAGAAGCACCTTGACATGAAATTAGTTTTATACTCCTAAAAGGTTGTGTTGAGGAAACAGGTTATTGAAAACTTCCGTAGGAAGTGGCTACAATGATGGCTGGAAAATGAATTCTAGAAATAATTCTAAGGGTTCTACCCATGTCTGGTAGATCTTCCAAAGTTCCACTATATCTTACCAAACCAGTCTCTCCAACGTCAACTAGTTGCTTCTTTCATCTACTTTCTCAGAAACCCAAACTACTCAGACATCTTTTTCACCTCCCACATAATCACCAAAATAAAAAATGTACAACTGAGAAAAAAATGACTCATTCTTTTTTTAACTAAAGTCTGCTTCATCTTGCCTTCCTTATGTTCATCCATCCCCTACACAGGAAAATCATATTCTTTTGGCCCTCCCCAAATTTGATTTTAGAATCACATTACCCCAACCTCTAAAAGAGATGTATTTTAAAAGTTTGTTTTGCAAGTTAGCAGCTTGAAGCTTAGACTACCACTTCCTGGAGGAATAAATTGAAGACAGTGTTTAAATTACCTATACAGACCAAAAAGGTATACTTAATTTCTATGTTATTTAGTTTTAGTTCAAAACAACCTAACTACCTAATGACCATGATCTATTTTTCTCCCTTTTTGATCCTCATACATACATATTCTTCAAAACGGAACAGAATCATACTTGTATGTGTTTTATATAAACGAGACACAACTTATATGTTGGTAAGTCAATGATTACCTGGTCATCTGATTCTTCATTCTGTAGAAAAATCTGTTGTTTTTTTGTTTATCAGTTTGGGGTATATTTTCTTTTATTTATCAGTTTGGGTATAGGTACACTATCAGACAAATGGATAATCCCATAGCATAGAGAGAGAGATTAGGGAAAATAACAACAATAATTAAGTAACATAGTGCATCATTTTTCCTATTGGAAAGAGAGTGAAGGAGAGTGTGCAATTATAAGTCATAGCACTGACAAAGAGGGAGGCTATGAAGCCTCTGCAGGGCTCCTGTGAGAACAGAACTAGAGACACCAGTTCTAGATGTTAGGACTGTTTAGCACCAGACTTAGGAGGGCGTTTACGAGTCAAAACTATACTCATTTACAATATACTATTCAGTAAACTGCCACTCATCCTTAACCAGATCATAAGCTGCAGTTAACTTTCTGTACATAATAAAGTAGCACTATACTTTCAAAATGGTGACTGCTATTGCTGAAACAACCAGCTGCCACCACTTGGGTGAAATCCAAGTCTCTGTGGTCTGAGCTCTGTGTGAGATATCTATTAGGTGCCCAATTTAAAATGTGCCAGAGTGGGTAGGTGTCATGACTGATCAGTGGAAATTGGAGCAACATTTGTCTTAGAACTAAATCTTGCCTTCACATACTACTCACTATACACTTCTACTTGTTTTTTTGTGGGGGCTACATTTAAACAAATGGAGCCTATTATGTGCAAAACACTGAACTAGAGTTACATAGAAGCAATAAATGAAACATGATCCTACCCTAAAGCAGCTTATAATATAGAAAGAAACAGATGTGTGAACAAATATTTATAGTAAAGTCTGTTGGATATTGCAGTAGAAGTGTATCCTAGACACAATACCAGCACAGGTGAGATCATCATATCTGCCTGAAAGATCAGGGAATCTCCACGAGTCAGAAAACAACTCTAGTGACACTGTGAAAATAAACAAGAAATGTAATATTTAGAAAAGGAGAGAAAACAAGATACCCCAGGCAAAAGGAACAATGTTTAAAAAAGAAGGCACGGATTATGAAGTTTGAAGAAATAAGTAGGGGCCAGAAAATTAACAAGTGGACATTTAAAAAATAATTGAGAGTGATCCTTAAAGAAAATAAAAGAAGTAGGATTATGTGTTATTGATGTGTTTTAAAAAGAGAGAGAAAAAGAAAGACCTGGGCACTACTTATATAGATTTGTCACAGAAGGCCTCTTAAGCAGAGCCAGAGAGACTCCATACTTGGTAGAGGAAGATACATCTACAAAGACTTTGAGAAGGGAATATACTTGATGTATTTTAAAACTAAGAAAGATGCCAGTGATAAAAAGGGACAAAGTTACAAGAAGTAAGAGAAAGGGGGAAGGCCTAGATCATATAGTAATTTATTAGCCTTGGTAATAATGAGTTTGGTTTTGATTCTAAATGAAATGGAAAGTGTTCAAAGGTTTTTAAGTGGGGAAATACATGAGATGATAGGCACTTTAAAAAAGACTACTCTGGCCTCTAAGGGGAGAATGACTCTAGAGGGTTGAGGGTAATGAAGGAAGTTAGAAGGAAAGGCTATTGGAGTTAGTCTCCATGACACATCTGGATCACAGATGACAGTGGAGATAGAGAATAGTCAAGGCATATTTTGGAAGTTGAGTGAGGGAAAAGGAAAAGTGAAAGGGTTGTTTCTTTTTTTTTGTTTTTATTTATAGAAATAAGGTAAAAGTAGCAGCCTCTAACGATATAAAGGAAGATTGGGGTGGATGAGTCAAGTTCATTTTCCATTTAATCAACTAGATGAGAAAGGGGAAAAAATTTGGCAACAAGGCATGGGGACTTATTTTTAGGACATGTTGGGACTGGGACGCCTGAGCATCATCAGAAAAATACTTCCAGTGGACAGTTAGATATAAAACTCTGGATTATAAGAATGATTTTCAGTGAGGGAACCTAGAGAATTTGTAACTCTTTAGTCCATTTGAGAGTTGTAGACATGGATTAGATTTTTCATGGAGCATCTGTTGAGTAAGAAATAACAAGAATAAGGACAAAAGCTGGTGTTGAGTCAACTTTTCAGAGATTAATATAGAAAGAGGAGTCAAGGGGAAAAAAAAATGTACTACCAGAGATGTAAGACATGACAACCAGGAGAAAACAGGTGTCAGGAAAGTCAAGAGCGAAGATTCTAAATAGAAGTATGTTTCATGGATTCCGATATCTCAGAGAAGTCAAGCAAGATCGCTTCACCTGTACTTCTGAGGGGTTATGACGCTTTCTATTTGGCCTGCATGTATGTACTCTCAGAGTCTAATGCAGAGCTATCACCAAGTGGATATCAACATATCAACCAACATGTGTCTCTTGAGTCAGGCAAAGGACTTAATACCTTACCTTCAAATAAGTTACAAGTTATTAAGGGGAAATCAAGTACATACTCTGGGTCATCAAGTAAGGTTCTGTTTAATAAATGAAGAAGGAAGGGGGCAAGTCATTTGAGCTTTTGAGGGCCTAAGAATAGAAGAAGTCACAGAAAATTGTTGGATAGAGGAAGTCTTCACAAATGAGATAACTCTTAATTCAGGACTCAGGATTGGGTGACATTGAGCTGGGCAGTAAGGGGTTTTTCCAAGCAGTGGGAAGAACAATGAACAAAAGTACAGGAAAACTAATACTTAAAGTCATACTAAGTCTGACTGAGGTTAAATGTTAACATGGACAAAGAATTTGCTATAGACCATGTTATTTAATAAGTTATAAAAGCCTGAAGGACAACTGAATTCATTACTCTTGTTTTTTTATATGTTTATATTTTTTAAATATATGTCATCCTTCATATTTGTACAATGTATGGTTTTCCTGTGAAATTCCCACCACCAATTCAACCATGAACCACCATCAAAGTCCCTTGTTCTTTTCCTACCCCTGTCTTGATCTTTCTCCCTCCTCCTCCTCTGCAGAATGTCTTTGACTTATAGTTCCCTGATGATTTTGATTTTTACTTTATTATAGTTACTTTTTCCCCCCCTGATTCCTTATTTGATTCCTTTACATTCCTCCTATAAGTGAAACCATTTGATATTTTTCTTTTTGTTTCTGGCTTGTTTCACTGAGCATAATCCCTTCCAGCTCCATCCACCTTGCTGTGAAATGCATGAGTTTATCCTTTTTGATTGCTGAGTAATATTCCATTTTGTAAATATACCACATTTTCTTGATCTAGTCATCTATTTTTGGGCATTTGGGTTGTTTCCATAGCTTATCTATTGTAAATTGTGCTGGTATCTCTAAATGATATTGTCAAGATTGGTGTAGTGAGATATCTTCTCTAGTAAGAAGATAATTATTTTAATATTATCAAACTAATATTGAAAGTGACAGCAAAGAAAAAATAATACTTTTAATACCAGAAAAGCTTAAATTATAGGAAAGTTAAATTTCTTGTTAATTTTCCTATGGTTCTTATAGTTTGGTTTGTGGATGAATTTTTATAATGTATCCAAGTTCAATAAATTTGAATAAATATAACTTAATAAGTTTAATTTAATAAAATAAGTGTCAGTTTGTATATAAACCAATTAATTTCATGACACCAAAATAATAATGTAGGAAAATCAGAAAGGCCTTAATGATCTAAGATAAATAGAATATCTGTGATGGCAAAGTCAATGTTATCTTTAAGAATCAAGTTTCTTCCCACTAAGTGAAGACAAAAATCTGAATTTGGCATAAATGTGTTTAAGTATATTTGTACACTAGTGCCCAAACTTCTTGGACTCTTTCCTGAATTGTCTTGTTCTTGGGCTTACATTGCAGGTGACAGTTAGAAGTGAGATCTGAGCCATCTGTGGTCATTAATGTTCCCATGACAGGTTTTACTCGAGGGTTATGGCCCAATTCCAAACTGCGTAATTCTCTTTTATAACTCTTCCTCCCTTTTAGATTATAGTAATTTCTTCATTTCCTCCTCTCTACTTGTGTCGCCTCAGAAGTGCAAGGTATGAAGTTTAAGATGGAAGAAAGCATATTATAGAAATTAGGTCTTACTGATGTTTTCTATATAGCTTTCCAGTTAACTGTCCATCAGTACAGAGCAAAAATCTGGCAGCATTATCAAATGTTATCACCCTGTGTCTTTCAATCAAAGGCAGTTAAAGCCATGGAGAATACTGAATTAAGATCACCATGAAAAAATTATGTAAATGAATATTGAATACTAACTTAATTCTCAAAGGCAGCATTCCCAGATGATTAAGAAAACAGGATCTTACCTCTTTCACTGAGGAAACAGTCCTTGAGATACAAGGGTTAAAGGAAGATTAATAATGGACTTACTCTTCAGGAAAAAAGTGAGGTCTGAAAAAAAATCAATCCCCCAAATCAGATTTGACTAAACAGTTGAATTTTTCAAAGTAAGATATATCACTCTCTTCTTCCTTTTGAGAATCTCAGAAATGTTTGGAAATACTAATACAATAAAACTTCGGAAGAAAAATTTTCTTAATATTTAAGTAAAGATGAAATGGGTCAGTTGACAAAAGATCACTTACAAAGCCTGGATATTGTATAATATCCCTCAAATGAAATCCCAATTTTTCACTGATTTAAAGAGAAAGGACTTTGAAATGCAATGTTCAGCCAATATATACTGACTGCCTATTTCTCTTCCCCCATTAGATCTTGTAACAGTTGGATAGTCGAAGTGTAGAAACCCTCAATACAGCATGTCTTAGAAATCTAATTTTTACCTAATTATTTAGAGACAGGAATTTTCTTTTTTAAAAAATCTGCTTTGATTTTTAAAAATTTATAAATAATGGAAATAATTGCTTCTGCTGTCCTTTGAAAATACTGTTACAGGTTCCAGTTTGGAAATTGAAGAGATTTTACTTGAAGTTTAGACTCCAAACTGGTTTCTGAATAAAAGAGTAAGAATAGGATTCATATTTTAAGTTTCTGGTCTAGTCTAGCCCCTACGTGACTTGTGCTGACTAAGCGTTCTGAAGCCATTTAGGAAAGCTGCCAATTCCTGAGCTTATTTAACCTTTGGAGATGACTTTGTTTATTTTTCCTTTTCCTCATCTAGCTCTATCACATAGTCATTAATGATATTAGAGTCTTTCAGATTTTCACTTAAAAATAACATTTTTGAATAGTTACTGGATCTGGAATCACAAATAATGGATGTAAGGCTAATTACCAAATTCTACATTTAGAGCAAACTGGTGCATATGGAGACAACAGCTCAATATTTTAGAAAGTGCCAATTCCTAAAAATAGAAAAATATGATGATTATTGCTGGAATTAATTCAAGAACAATCAAAATGAAATGACTAATATCAAGGACACTAATTTTATGATATAAATCCAAGGGGCATGTTTTACCCTTTCTTGCCCAATATTATTACAGAAACAGATTCTACAAACTAAAAAACAAAAGGTAGAACAAAACTAAAGCATACCAAGCTAGCAAGAATAGATGGTAGGTGATATTCCTCTTCAACAGGTGGTACCTGACAGAGTTAAGCTTCTGGGAGACAATGAAAACCCAGTGCCTATCAATTTCAGGCATGGAGATTTGCCCTAACCTTTCTTTAGGCCTAATAGCTCATAAGATCAATTATCTGTGGTTACTGCTTTCTTTTAGAATCATCATGATGATAACTACCAATAATAAGAAAATGGAGTACAGGGCAAATTGAAACAACCAAAGGAGAAGAAATTGTGGCCTATCCCATTTAAGTAAGTCCCTCTTGACTGAGTAGCTGCTCTATGACAGACATATAGGTATACATGCAGGGGTCTTTTAGTCAGTTTATTTAGTTAGTTCACATGTGTGGCTTTCCAGAAACTATGTCAAAACCATGTTATGTGATCCTTTCTCAGATTAGAACTGACTGGTTCAGCAGCAATTAGAAACCCATTTAGGATCAGTCAGATTCATTATTCTGTGTGTGTGTGTGTGTGTGTGTGTGATATCTCATTTTTTTAGTATTTCATTTGGAATTTTACGTTTAGTGTTTTAAATGTGAGAGACAGGTGGGATTTAGAAAGTCTATGAATCTGTTGAAGTTCTTAGATCTCTGCTTTCTATAAAATTGCCTTATAAACTTCTTAATTTTATGTGATCTTTTCAATAGAGTTGTTTTATAGACTCTTAAAGTTAGCTATGCACAATCAAAGGATACATAAAGAGTAGAAGTATGTGTATGTGTGTGTGTATGTACACATGTGTATAGATATAGAGGTTGCAAGAGGAAGGATTAAAGGTGCTAATATCCATTAAGTATAAATTAAATATAATCAAAGAAATAATTGTTTCTATGTGGCATCAGCTTATTAAACCAAAATTCTAGTTAATGTATCTATTTTTTTCTTTACTGAATTTACTTATAAATTTTAAGAGATTTTGGGGGGAGTTTAAAGTTTTCTATATATACGATTATGTCATCTTCAAATAATAAGAATTTTACTGACTTGGATGTCTTTTATTTATTTATCTTTCCTAAATGCTCTGGGTGAGTATTTCCAGAACTATGTTCAATAGAAGAGTTGAGAATGGGAGCCCTAGTTTTACTCCCGAGTTTACAGGAACATCTTCCAGTTTTTCAATATTAAATGTGATGATGTATGTTAATGTATATTTCATTGGTATGTAAGTCCTCCATATAGAATTACATTTCCAAATATGGTTGATATTAATTTTTCTATGTGAGACTTTGGTTTCCAGGAAAAGTAGACTCTCTCAGACAAATGATCCAAATTACAGTTAAAAAAATATTTTCACATATTAAGAAACCAGATTCTTTGTATTGTAAAGTTCCACTGCTTTTATAAGAATTTAACTTTTTTTATTAAGTTGGTAACTAATCCCAGTCAACCAGGGTCATGTGAGAACAGGAAAATACCTTGTAGAGATCATGAGAGCTTAGACTATTCATGACATTTACAGTTGAGCTGGAAAAGGTTCAGGATTGTGACTGCTGATTACCACTCATTCCTGATGCACAGAGAAGACCCTGCAGTTGCATGGAAATGGAATAAGGTGATCATCTTGGAACTGTGCTCCTCCCAGCCAAGCTGCATCCCCATTTTCAGACTCCTGAGCCGCCTCACATTCCTGCTCTACTTTTCTACCTGACTGAGCCCTCCAGTGATGGATGTGAGCACAGCACGCCTGCTACTCTTAGTGCTGAGAACCCAGTTTGGAAGGAAGTGGGGGTAGGGATAGTTGTGAGGGAAAAACAATCTACTTAGCAAATGAAGATGATGTGTATGTGAAGAAAATACTAAAACAGGAACAGGAAGAAAGAAAAAGTAGTGACTATTTCTAATACATTTGAACTGATCCTAGGAGTCTCACGATAATTTGAATATTTTCTTATTTAAATAACGTCACTGAGGTTTTAAAAAAAAAAATGGTGTACTCTGCTCCCACCCACTAGCATGGATAATATTTACTCTGTAGAGAAAAGAAGAGGCGGGATGGGAATGAAAGATAAGTATATTCTATACGGTGAGTAAGGGTGACACCTTTGCATAGAACCATGAATACTTTAGGCTTCAATATGTGAAATTCCTTGATTAATTAATACTTTATATTTGAAAAGCACATTGCAAAGTGTTTTTATTTTTATTGTTTTATTTGAGTCCCCACCAACCTACTTAAAAAGGAAAGTCAGAATTTCAAGTGTTCTTTTTATGTGCCTGTCCACTATATGGATAAATAAACTGATGCTCAGAAAGGTTAAGCTACTTACCCAAGTTCACTCGATAAGCAATTGGCAGAGCCAGGTTTAGAACCCAGGGGAAGGGTCTACTCCACTACAAAGACATGAAACAGGACATTAAACAAACAACATCTAGGAAAATAAGATCTGTATATAATTAAGAGTAGGATATCTGAAAAGTCACACTCTCATAACATAGCCCAGACCTACTGCAATTATGCCACTTTCACCTAAGGAGACAAGAGAGAGAACTGTAACTCTAATCACAGCCACCTTGTGAGGAGGACCAGTGCAGCTGGGTGTGCATTTATTCATCCAAAGTCAGCTCTGAACAGATGCATAGGATCCCAAACTCCCCTTAATGGCCCATCAAGATGATCCCTCCCTTCCTACTTTAGTGCCTTCAATAAATATTTTTCATTGTGAAGCTGTTATAGGTCAGACAGATACAGCTCAAAATTCTATTTGATCTAAAATATATATTTAGAAAGTTGGAAGTGACAAGCTTTTTCTTAAAGTTCTCCATTTAAGGTGTAAACACTAGTAAGAACTGGTATTACTGAATCAGAAAGACTCCATTTGGACCTGATGGAGGGGTAAAAATAGAAATCTCACCATGAAAGAGATTGTAGCAATGAACAAGATACAGAATAAGAGAGTGTGGAGACTGAGCAACACTACCCAACTTTAGTAGTTGAAGGCAAACTTCACCTATAAATAATTTTGTCTTACTGTTCTTCTCAAGCCTGTGCCAACTCAGTGAGAGAAAATATACTACTTAGAGTCTGGCAAAGAATATTTTCATGGAAAGCTGTGGTTGCAGTTTGCCCTACATTGGCCACAATGGGCCTACTTCAGAATTCAAATCCCTTACTCTATTCAAACCTAAGAGAGACATAATTGATTTCTTTCTTATTCATTTAACAGACAGTTGAGGGACCATTTACCATTCAACCTCCCTTAACGTCTATGTAAGAATTCTCTTTGTGGAATATTATTATGTATGTATCTCAGTAGGAAGGAAAGAAATACAGATGAAGGTAAAATTAATTCTTGAACACAGATCCCTGAGCATAGGACACCATTATATGCATTTTGAAAGTTATTTATGTGATTAATTTAACAAACTAAAAGTAGTGCAAGATAAAGTTAGGACTTGCTTGGAATTGTCTGAACCAAAGCAGCAAGTTTAAGCACTTGGGTTCCAAAAGGAAGGGCACAGAAGACCTAAGAATATGGTAACCTTTTGTCTAAACTGGCACTCTTCTAACCTCAAGGGTGGGGCTGGTATGCTGGTTGATGGGGGAAGAGGACATTGAAAAAAGATTCCAGACAGTACCAGTTATGTCCGTTTTACCAGTTAAAACAATGTAAGTGGGTTCATTCTATGCCTGTTTTCATTACAACTGATGATTGTTATGCCTTTAAGTCAATAATAGGGACCAATATGATCAGTTCCAATTCAAAATTTGATGTCAATAGATTGATATCTATGGTGACTCTGTTAGTGTTTCCATCCATTTAGATACACCACAACTCATGAGTAGACTATCATCTGGTTCCACATTCATCTAACAGACAAATTATCCACAGTTAAAACCAACTATACCAGCTGTAGTATCTGTGCTATAGACACTAACGATGGAAAAAGGAATTAATATTTCACCCTTTCCCTTAAGCAGCTTATAGTTTGGGCACCAGTATGTGAAACATGCTATATAGTACAAAAAGTGATATAAAAATGTGCAATCAAAAAGAAGATAGAAGAAAACTTAAGGGAGTCAACAATGACTTCAAAGAGCTAGTCATTGCAGAACAGACAGGAACATTCCGAGTTAAGGGGAAAGCAAAATGTGCATAGAGAATACAGTGTGAGCAAAGGCACCTAGGACTTAAATATTGATGTCATTCAAGCATTCAAGGATGCCACTAGAAATGTAGCATGCCAATCATGCTGAAGAGTTTGTATTTTAACTTAGTTAATATGGAACTAGCAGAGCATTTTAATGAGAAACTTCATATGACCAAATCTGTTATGTAAAACTGGGTGCTATGTCATTTGCAAGAAGAATTGAAGGAGAACAAGAGGGATGCAGAGCACTCACATAAGAAACTATTGTCTTTGTCCAGAGGAGAAGTGCTGAATTTCTCCAGGTTATTAGTGGTGGAGTTGAAGAGGATGGATTAAGACATTTTAACAAGAATCAAAGGATTTAGAGGCTGTATGTAGGACTAAAAGAAAATACTACATTCAGGATTATGTGGGGAGCCCTAGAGCTTGGAGCTGAATAGTGATAGCACATAAAATTGGGGATTTGGAGGAAGACTAAATGTGAGGCAAAACAGAAAACAGAGTTTAGTCTTGTACATAATGATGGTGGGTATTTCTGAAATACCTAGACAGAGCTATTTATGCATCAGGAGCTCAGGAGAGATATCTAGTCTACAAATTAAGAAATCACACAGGTGGTGAAAACTTTGCACATAGATGAGATCACTTAGATTAGTTCGTGGAAAGAGAAATGGACCACGAACTAGGACATGAGTGTATTTTGGGAAGAGAGTGGAAGAAACCAACATAGAATACCAAAAAGGACCTACCTGAGTTAGAAAAGGGTGAGGAGAGGTTTCATGGGGGCCAAGTGAAGGAGTTTCAGGAAGAGGAGTCGACAACAAAATAAAAAAATGCCAAGAAGATATCGAATAAAGCATAAAGGGATGAGTCACTAATTCTGGTATCTTTTTTTGAGATGTTTCGCAATGAAATTTTGAGAACAGAAGCCTTATTAAAGTAGATGGAATAGTGAATGGAGAATGATAAAGAGAAGAAAGTACTGTGGAGAGTATTTTTAGGGATGCTGTTCTAAAAGGGGTTTGAGACAGAGCACTATAGAGATGGAGAAATAGAGTCAAGAGAGATTCCTTTAAGATAGAAGAGATAAGAGCAAACATAGGCTGTGGGAAAAGTAGTCAATAATATAGCAGGAGAAAATGCGCACTCAGGAGAGAGCAGGGCATGATGGAATGAGGTTCTAGAAAGAAAAAAAGGACTGAAGGAGAAAGAACACAGGATCAGCTATGATCAACTATGAAGGGACTGCTTGCTTGTGAAAAGAAAAATGGTAGTCACTGGAAAATTCTTGAAACACTTGCAAGTCTCCTATTGTGAAATTTGGAGAGAAAAATGTTTTTACATTTGTATTGAACTTTTTTTTTTCACATTCATTTTGTTTAATATCTACAAAAACCTTTGAGGTAAAGGGTAGAATTTTTGTTTTATCATTGTTTTTGGTGGGTTTTTTTTTGGGTTTTTTTTTTTTTGTTTTTTTTTAAGATTTATTTATTTGTGCATACAAGAGCTGGGGTACAGGACAGAGTCCAGGGAGGTGAGAGGATTCACCAGAGACAGAGTGGGGAGCAGAACAGGCAGAATGACTGAAACACACTGCTGAGGGGAGCATCGGGGTGAGGCAGGAGAGGTCTGCTGTGCCATGTGGGTCCCCTCCCTGGCTGGCAGCAGGGATCGAACTCGTGCTGCAGTGGCTGCGGTTTGCTTCATAGTGTGTTGCTTAACCCACTGCGCCACTAGGGAGGCCCTGTTTTTGGTGTTTTAGTGTCCATCCTATAAGATAAAACTGAAACCCAAGACTGTGTGATTCATTCAAATCACTCAGTAAACGACATACACAATTTATGACATGGACTCTCAGTACAGTGCTCTTCCTAACACTGCAGGGAATGTTATGAAGTCTCCAGTAAAAGGGTGTAGATGTAACCTGACCTCACTTTAGAAATTCAAATGGGAGACTCCTCCCCCCAAAATCACTTTTTAAAATTGACTACAGGCTTTTTGGTTGCCTGAAATCTTCAGTAACAAAGATCAGAAAGTGAATGGTTAAATATTGCCTTTGAAAGGTTCCTCTAATAGAGTAAAATTTTAGACTTGTCTTACTTCATCAACACCAAGATGGGAACATTTGGTTAATATATGAACCCCTCCTTCCTCCCTACTCCTGAGCCAGGTAAAACCAAAGTAGGCAGATTAATCAGCCCCAGGCTTAACACTGACAATTTCACTAAAATAGAAGCAAAGGAGACTCTTAGCTACCATCATTTTCAGTGAACAGGAGCACTGCCCTTTAGCATAAAACATAAAAAGCAGTTTCTATAGTTTTGCCAGCTCAGCAAGAGCAAAAATTAACCCTACATTTCCTATCCCCCGCCCCCTTGCTTCCGCATGGGGTGGGGCGGGGCTCAGAGTTACGGAACCAGCGGGGCTGACAGGGCTCATTGTGTGTGCGCCTTGGCACAGGTTAGGAGGAATTAGTCACAGAAGATGAACACATTTCTAGATTCACCATGAATTTTTAAGGTTCTCTGCAAGTCCAGACAATTTGGTAGGGAGAAAAAAAAGTCCTTTAAATTATTTCTTTTTCAGCATAAATTTGGAAGTATGTGGAGGAAATCATTTTTAAAACATAAAACTTCAACTCTATTAAGTAGGATGCCTCCGTTAAATTAATTCACTTCATGCCTGGGTAACACTGGGTGCGGCTCAGCAAGATTTAGGAGGAATCTAATTTAACACCAGGGAGAAGCGTCTGCACCAAACAGCACGAGGCACCCTACACCTCTCCAGCACTGCAAGGGAAAGAAGCACGGTGTTGCAATTCTAAGCAGCAGATCACACTCTCTAAGATAACAATTCTGTTGTACGAGGAAATAGGAAGGTTTTGGTGGGGTTGAGGGATGGGGGGTGGGGGTACAAGGGACACTCTTGATTGGTATTCTTTACACTTCATTACAAATTAAAGTGCTTTTATTTTTAAACAAAGGAAATGCCTCTCAGTTTTCTTGCTTGTGGAAAGAGATCACATCTTGCAAGTTTTTCATCATCTTCAATAGGCATGGTAATTAAGCTATTTAAAGTTAGCCCCAAGATACTTGAAAATCATAAGCCAATACAATCTCAGAGATTCTTTTATTTTAGTCCTCCTTTGACCACTCCTTTATCATCTTCTCATCTCCACCCACTCCCATTCTCTTCTTCCTGCTATGGTAATCTATAGTTGTAATTACTGGCTAATAAAAACCATTTATGCTTTTTCTCACCCATTGGCAATGTATTACAAGTGAGAAATCCAAGACTGCTTCTTTATGCAGCCCAAGTGGAAGAGGAAGGAAGTGCAGTCCTTCCAGACCCCTCCCACGTTTCTGCTGGATTTCATGGGTGTGGCAGAGTTTAGACCTTTGCAGGTTTTTGCCCTTGTTTTATTCCCCATCCAAGAGTAGGATGATGAACAGATGTCTGAAGAAGGATAAACACAATCGGATTTTGCCATGAATGACACAGAGCCATTTCACCCACAAGCAGGAAACCTGTGTTAGACTTAAGTACTCATGCTATATAAATGCCAGTCAGGGTAACGGGGAGCCCACGCCCTGAATACACCATTTCCTTCAGTCTGATTTAATGGTATCTTAAATACTGTCTTACATGAATGATGCACAACAATGGTCAGTAGAGAACCTGACCATTTCACACAAGAGTGGGTGTGTATTAAATGCATAGTTAAAAAAAAAATTCTGTACCTTCCCATTTTGTCCCTTCAATGTAAATTGTGCTAAAATACATGCAGGCATGTGGAAACCATACAGAGTACATGAGTACATGCATGGCTGTTATACATGAAGTTTGCAGATGCCTTATACATTCACATATGAATTTTTGCAACTCTAAATGCACAATTTCAGCTTCATCATTTTTGACATCTGAAAGAATGCTTGGGGGCTGACAGACAGAATGTGAGTGAAAGCAGCAGTCCCCTCTTGGGAAGGAAATTCCTTTAGCTTTAACTTCCTTCCTAAAAATCAAGTTTGCTTTTCTTTGTCGCAGGGGTGTGTACATACATGTACATGTATACATACGGAGGCAAAAAGTTGTAAGCCATCATATTTTTTCTTTCCAAAATTAAAGCTTTTTTAATGAATAGCATCAACTTGCTAAAGGGACTCCACCTTCCTAAATTTTATCTCTTCAGCTCACCAATGGGGCAATCGCAGAATATTTTTTTGAGAGTACATTTAACCAGCCACCTGTATCTACTGCATTTATGCATTAAAATGAAGATAAGGAGAGGAAATCTCCTGGTTTGAAATATGAGTCAATGGAAGCAACAATCTCAAGAAGCATAGAGCAGTTTAGGGAAGATTTCTGCTTGCAAGACTCCTAACCCTTCCACCAAACACGCTTACAACACCACACACAAAACCAGGCACCTGTGACATTGATTATTTTTTTAATTCATTTATGCCTGCTTCCCCAACCACTGTTCTAACACTCTGCTTCTCTCTCCTTCCTGCTCCTCTTCCTGTTCCTTCATCTTCACCCCCACCCCTCCTTCCAGGGCGCTGGCTAAATGTGCAAAGCTGGCAGACTGTTTCTCCTCCACTCTCCTCCACCCCCTTTGGATTCATGGAGTGTATTACAAATTGTCCAATATCCAATTCCTGCACAGGAAAAATGCCCAAACCCTATGGATTGCACCCTGCTACTTAGTGATTACTAAGGTAATCACTCCACACAGGGATTTTTTTTGAACAAGACTCTCCTCTCACGAGCACGCATCCATATGACCCAGCACATATCACCCATACCCCACACCCATTTTCTCTTTAACCTTCACCAAAATCACTCAAACGTGTTCCAATGTTTGAAGCTTCATTTGGAGAACGCCAGGGCTCTGTCGGCGGCTGTGGAATACCCCAGTCGTCATTGCTCCCCTCCCTCATCCCCAATTAAGTTTCTAAAACGTCTTTCAAGAAATAAGTGAGCAATTTGAAATGGAAGAAAAACCTGGGCAGTGGGGGAGGGTGTGAGGGGACTCGAATTCTGCTAATCTCATATGTCCCCCTCTTCCTGATAAAATGAGTCAGCATGCTTATTATCCGGTATGTCAGTCCACCTCTGCTCACAGGCAATCCCAGAAAAGATGCAATGGAAGGGAAGAAGAGAAAAGACCTGATTTCCAACAGGTAATACTAGGCTAGTCTCTCCCATCCAGTCGGAGCTCAAAGCTCCTAGGGGCGTGGTCCACCCTCTCCACCGACAAGCTGGTGCACAATCGGCTACGATCTTGGTAAGGGGATTTTCCCCCTTCAACTAGCCCAATTTCGCGCCCCCACCCCCATTCTAGACCCCGTTGTCTTGAGATTCTCTTTCTATTTTTTGGTAAATCCCCCAAATTATCGTTTCATTCATTCATTCATTCATTGAAAAATAAATAAATAAAACCTTCACATGTTTTTCCATGAATACCTGCGCCCCTCTGAAGCTCATGCATGTATGAAATGAGGCTTCTTCTGCAGCACATGTGAGAAAATTGTACGACATATCAAGCAATACTCATTTACTGAATATTATTCCTTCAACCCTGCTTTTTGCAAATATTATTAAAGATTATCTCCCCATCTCATAGGTAGAGCCCACATCTTAACCCCCACACCCCTTTCTGTATATACACCCGCAAAACCAGAGATCATAAACGCTAAGCATTTACTAATAACAACAAAAAAAATCGTATCTCTAGTCAAATAGGCGTTTTTTTTCCTAAGCCCATCCTAATTAGTAGCTCCATTCCAAAACCAGAGCATGAAAGACAGAACAGAATAAACGCTGGGATGCAACCATCAGTTACCATATGCTAAAGAAATGCGAGCACCATGGCCAGTGCAGGAGCAGTTAAAATACTGTTTCTGCCTTTACAGAGAAATATTGTACTCTGGTAATTTCACAATGGCAAGAAGTAAAAATCTTTAGCTCTACCTGTTTGGTTCTTCTCATACAGCACAGCATGGTTGTAACGTCCCTTGCCTTCTTCCTGCCTTCTCTCCTTTCCTCCTCTCTTTCTTATTCCCCCCCTCTCCACCTCTTTTCTGCTCGCTTGCTCACTCGCTCTCTCGCGCTAGCGCGCGCTCTCTCTCTCTCTCTCTCTCTCTCTCCCTCCCTCCCTCTCTCTCTCCCTCACACACACCAGGGCAGTTAGCAGCAACTGTAAGGTCCACAGCTATTGCTCATCGCACATGCTCGCTCCCAGCTCCTCTCTTCTCTCTCGCTCTCTCTTTTCTACCCCCCAACCCCCCTCTTCTTCCTTCTGTGCCCTTTTACCCCCCAGACTATCTTTTTTTTCCGTCTCTCCCTCTCTTTCTTAGAATTGTTCCCTAGCTTTCAGTGACTAATCACTTCCCCCAGCCCCCAACCCCTTTCTAGATAGTCACCCCCTCCCAGTCCCCTGCCAGCCTCATGAATATTTAAACATCTCCAATCTGGACCCAATTACCCACCGACTTTCCCACTGCACTGAGAGGAAGGTACTGTGGGGGCAGAGAAGGTTATTCCAGCCAGTTCAAGAGATTGGATGGAATTTGTTTTAGGGGAGAGAACCTTAAGGATTGGTTATATTTCTTTACTTACTCTTCTATTTCCCACTATCTTAAAAGCCAAGAACAGCTATTCCTAATGAGTCATCATATCTGTACAATATGTTACATCTACTACTTATATTTTATACACAGTTAATAATTATGAGGGTTAAGTTCTCTCAAAAAATAACATGTAAATCTTCTGACTGTATATATACTATCTTCAACATTGTTATAATATAAAATACATACATCAGCTTAGATATATGCAAACACATCTTCTTTATGCTCATATACCTTTGAGGAATCTAAGTGAATATATAGCATTTTAAACATCTAAGCACTTTAGTTAAGAAATAATAACTAGTATTTAGGAAATAGCATCCATAGCTAAAAATCACATGGTAGTTTTTTTTTTTTTTCTTAATGGACATACAATGATTTGAAAATTGGGGTTTCTTCTAATTTTACTAAAAATGCTGAGCACATTTGAACAATAAGTCTATGTGTAATATTAGTAGTGCCCAAAATGATGTTTTTGCAGGTCTGGCAAAGAGAAAAAAAGTGAATTCCTGAGAGCAAAGACATACCATGCAGCCTACCTCCTCAGTTATGGTCTTTCAAAATTTGGGTGGTTAAAAAAAAAGGGGGGTATAGGATATAATTTTTAGATATATTAGTACAGCATGTTTTTGAGAATGTTACTGAACCTTTCTGCACCTAATTTTCTAATCTGTTAAATAGGTATAATAATGCATATTATTATAAACATGTGAGCCCCAAGAATATAATATAAGCAAAGCACCAAGGACCTACTCTTCTATGTAGATTTATACCTCAGAGACTATAATTTTCTGAAATGATGGTGACATTTTCAAGTGAATATCTCAAAGAACTTTTCAAACTATTTCTTGTTGTTCATTAGTGATGACAAGCATCCCCAATTAAACAGCTTATATACTTTCTAGTCCTGCCTAGACGCAAGCCAAATTAATAGGTGTCAACCAGACAGCTTATTATCACATATATTATCAGGATCACTTAATAGGTGCTTAATACATCTTAACAAAATTTAAAGTACTCCCATATCAGACCGGACTGGCTCAGAGAGATACCCAGGGGGGACGGTCATAACTTATCCCCAGATAAGTTGTCCCCTGAGCATGACCTGCTTCAGATTCAGTCTCACTTGGTCATTTACTCCTCTCAGTTTGCTTCTTAGTTTTCATATTTTATGATTAAAAAATATTAGATTCTCAGCTTAATTTTTTAAAAAAGATGTTTTTATTTATGCACACAAGAACTGAGGTACAGGCCAGAGTCGCAGAAGGTGAGAGTATTCACCAGAGACAGAGTGGGAAGCAGAACAGACAGACTGAATGAAATATACTGCTGAGGTGAGCAGTGAGTAAGATAGGTCTTCTGTGCCATGTGGGTCAGCTGCCTGGCTGGAGATCAAACTCATGCTGCAGTGGCTGCAGATAGTTTCATAATGCTGCAACTTAACTCCTTGAGCCACCAGGGAGGCCCCTGAGCTTAATTTTTTTAATGTTTAATGAGTCCAGTCAGAGTTAAGTTTTCATAAACAGCTCCATGAACTTAAGTCGTAGAAAAGGGCAAAAAATGGATAAGAAGGGACATTGTTGAGACACTCCTACTTGGATTTTGGAGCATCCTACCTGGCCTGCGAGGGACTGGAACTTGATAGAGAGAGAAAGCAGATAGGGTAAGGACTGGGACCAAAGACAAAGAAATAATTTCCTTTGGTATTCAAACAGATGTATACCTTTGTTGATAAGAGCACTTCTTCAACCATGTAAATGAATCTCAAGCAACATAGCTGGTAATAGAAAGGGGCCAACTTTTTTTTCCCCAGTGCCTTTCCTCCTTCTTCCCAATTATATACTATTTCCACTTTATTTTACTATTGGTAGAATGAAACTTGGAAAGAGCATGGCTTCATGAAGTCAGAGACAGCCTGGAACTTAAGCATGGATCGACATTGTGACTAGCTATGTTAAATCCCCTCATTTAACATCAGTTTCCTGATAAATTATTTTATTAATACTCACAATGAAGTAGGTACAATCATTCATTCCATTTTGATGGGGATACTAAAGTTATTTGATTAGGGTACACAGTTAATAAGAAGTAAATCTAGGACTCCCAAATTCTCTTAACCATTAAGTTATATTACTACTCAATAGGCCTCACCATGTCACTCACTACTTCTGGTTCTTAGGCAATTACTACTGTTGTAAAAGTTTTTGTGTTGCAATAAAATCAGCATTCTGACTGTTAGGTCAACTCCTACCTCAAAAGACATGGAAAATGAGTTGATAATGCTCATCCAACAGTTAGCCCTCTGTAGATTTCTGACTAAGTATCAGTCACTTCAACCACCGTCAGGTGGCTTAATATTTAGGACCCTCACCATCTTGTATGCCTTCCATTGGACATACTACAGTCAGTGAATTACCCTTTAAAAATTACTTCCCAACAAGGAAATAATATGGAACCAATTCCAACACATTTTTCTTTCCTTGAAGTAAAGAAGGTGATGGGGTGGCATAAGAATGACGAAGAGGAAAACATGCAGTGATGTGATCTTGGCAATCAATCAATCAATAAAATAAGTTAAATAAGCAATGTTGTCCTGATCCTCACCAGCCAACTCTTTCACAGACCCCCTAATTAATATATCCTTATACCTAATTCTAGAAAATGCTAAGACTTAAGTCCCACAGTTGAATATCATATAATGTTAGGTTAGCAGGTTAGCTCATGATATTATAAGGTAACTTCCTGAATATATATTAAGCAAGAACATATTTTCTAGAAGAACGTGAAGAGTGGTGGAGGCTCGGTCCCAGTCTGATTCTCAGCTTTCTTTAAACTTCATACTAAAGTAATATTGTTCTAAGGGCTCTGCTGGATAGTCTCTGATATTAGGAACATGGCACTTGAGGAAAGAGTATCCTCAATACAGGTAGAAAATGTTAGTCTTTTTCCTCTCCCTTCCAAGAGTTAGGTTTTTTAAACTTTTAATTTTAGACTTTTACAAACTGCATTTTTAGTGTCCTAGGGTTGCCATAACCACAGATGGGTAATTTTTAAAGAAGAAGTAGGATTTATTTTCTTACAGTTTTTGAGGATAGAAGGAGAAGATCAAGGAGATAGCAGGGTTAGTTAAGTCTGAGGGCCATAAGGAGGTGTCTATTTCAGGCCTCTCTCCTTGGCTCATAGACAGCCATTCTCTTAGTGCCTCTTCACATCACCATTGTACTGGTTACACATGCCCTGGATGTTGCTGTTTGTCCAGATTTCCTCTTCTTAAAGGACATCAGTCATTTTGGATTAGAGCCTGTTCATATGACCTCACTTAACCTTAAGTCCTTCATTAAAGGCCCTATCTCCAAATACAGTCACATCTGAGTACTGGGATTATGGATATATGTCTTCAGGAAGGGCATATGATTTTGTTTGTAGCACCTGCATTCTCTATCAGTACTAGATGCAAAACACCCAGCCCTCAAGGAGATAAACACCCACGAAAAGCAAAACAAATGTTTCTTGAACAAAACATGAGTTAGCACCAAATGTATAAGAATTCAGATTAGGAAAGAAATAATGGACTAGGTTAGGAATTTCATTTCATAATAAAGATTTAAACAGAGAGACACAATGAAGGAGAGGGGCCACAGTTAAAAAGGCAAAATGCACAAATAATCGCTGCATGATTAAGGGACTGTCATAGAAGGGGGTGTTGTAAAGGAGATAGTATGAGAGGACCAGAAGAAGGATATACTCAGAAATTGTTCTAAGTGTTCTAAGTGTTCTAAGTGTTCTAAGACTATCAGGAAAATTTCTACAAATTTGATAGCTTAAAAGCAGAAATTTATTGTTTGCCACATTTAAATCCAAATTTAAAGTGTTGGTAGGTTAGTTCCTTTGGAGACTCTGAGAGAAAATCCAATTCATTCCTTTCTCCTAGATTCTAGTGGTTATGGGCAATCCTTGCAATTCCTTGATTTGAAGATGCAACACGCCAATCTTGACCTCCATCTTCAAGTGGTTTTCCCCTCTTCTAAGGACACCTGTTACTGAATCTAAGAGAGCTCACTCTAAATCCAGGATGATTTCATCTTGAGATCCTTAAATTAATAACATCTACAAAGACTCTTTTCCCAAGTCAGGTGAGGATCTACAGGGGTTTTAATTTAGCTATGACTTTACGGGTAATACAAGTCAACCCACTACAGGGAATTACACAATATGATTCATGAATAAGAACATTTCAGAGAATGCCTGTGGTAATGCTGTTAGTAAGGAATGGAGAGAAGAATACACTATGGCCTAGTGAAAGGAACATGAAATTTTCCTAATAAGAATCAAAAGGGAAGGTGAAGGAGAAGAAATACTATCACTTGTCGAGTGTCTAATATGTTCCAAGTACCACATACTTTGTGGCTTACACATTTTGTCTCACTTACCTCAGAATATTTGGGGGGAAAAATGGAAGAAGAAAAAGTGATTTGAAGATTGAAACTGGGAAATCTGGAGAATGAGAATATAGAACTCAGACGTGAATAAGTCTAGAGAAGGATCTAGTACTCTGAGGGTGGTGATGAGTCAGTTTTGTAAGTACTCATTTTATGGAAGCATTCTAATTTTCAAGTGAAACACAGGATTAGGTTTTAAGAAAGACTTTAGAATTTTTCTGAGTCTGCCAAAGGCTTCCAGGCAGATATGGCTGCATCCAGTTCCAGGGAGAAGCAAGCCTTTATGATATGATGTCACCATATTAATTAGGTTCATAGCATTCCAGTGTGGCCTCAATGCCATATTTATCTTTCTTCCTCAACCAGACAAGAGTCTGAGCCAGAATCTGGACGATTTTTAGAATTATCTAACTTCCATCTATCTTTCCAGGCTAGTATCAAATCCCTTTCAGCGTTGTTCCTTTCAACACACTCTGGAGGTCCTCTGAATTTCTGAGTGAACAATATCCTAGAAAAAGGAAACCTCAGGTTGGGGACCATTAGGGTCACCAAAAGAGGAGGTTAAAGGGATGTAGCTGATGAACTAAGACACAACTTCACACACAGTTTCTAATGATGTTTGTGATTAAGTGAATAAATCTAACTCAGTTGCTAATAAAATGTAGGTTATTAGTAGTTGATGTGAAAAATTCTACTGGATTACATCAACATCCACAATCAACATGCCATCAGAGGTTAAAATTAGAGCATTTCTTGCTTTGGTCATTGAAGGAATCACTGAACTTCTCCCATAGTTCTTTTCATTACCATAGAATTACCCATGGTTTTTTTTCTATTACCCTGGAGGTACTGTAATTTGTTTGTTTACCAGCTTACCTCCTCATTGGAATGCACATCTCTGGATGACAAACACCAAGTCTTAGTCCTTTTTATTTATTTCTGGTATTTCCAGCAGAGGTGTGTATAGATTTTATGGGACCTAAATCTTTCATAACTGGGGTAGGGAAGATGTCCTCTAAGAAAAGGAATATAAGTTAATTATGAAAGTATATTTATTTGGGATAAGAAATCACAACAAGTTATATGTTTAAAAATTCATTTATGCCATCAAAATGAGAAAATTTAGAAAAATGTTTTTAAATAACTGCCTGAAACATGTTTATAATTCCTGCATAAGGGAGGAGGGGCTACAAGTTCTTGAATTACCATTTTGTATGGCAATCATTTTGCAATATAATATTCTGAAGAAGAATGGAAATATGACCTAGTCTTTCTTCCAATAGAGTTGATTGGATTTGGTTTTATTATTAAAGTTGGAAGGCTTAAAACATGAGACTTCACCTATACATGTATTATCTGTTGTAAATTACTAGCAGTAAAACAAAGATAGAGGAATTCTGAGAAATTCAATCTTAAATAAATTGCCCTAGAAAGAGAAAGAATGTATGATACAACTGTAATTGAGTTATGTGATATTATTGAATCTACTGATGGAAAAAAAAACTTTAGCTTTGGTGAGAACTATCTCCACTTAAATTTTATTCAGTTAATGACGAGAAGAATTCCCCATAGGCTAGCTTCGGGCTTTGTGCCTTTCAACCAGTTTCTCAAATTGACCAGTTGACTCTGGGGGCACATGATGTTTATACTGAAATTCAACCTCTTGTCCTGTACTTTGGGTGGCCATTCCCAGTGAATTTGACAGACCATATTCCTTGAAGCTCTAGATGGCTAGCAGTAACTTAGCTTTACACAAAATCCCTGAGAAGTCACATAAAGATATCCATTTAGTCCAATCTAAATGAAACAATGACAAAACCTCATCTTAACTGTTTTCCATAACTGCCCACAGCCATTCAACATGACGTGACATAAGGGAAATAAGTATTGCAGAGGCAAAGTTAAAGTGGAAAGAGATAAGTTTAATATGTTGCTCTTTAAATCTCTCACTATTTCAATTTTTTTAAAAGACTTTTTATTTATGCATACAAGAGCAGGGGTACAGGCCAGAGGCATGGGAGGGGAGAGGATTCACCAGAGACAGAGTGGGAAGCAGAACAGGCAGATGGATTGAAATACATTGCTGAGGGGAGCAGCAGGTGAGGCATGAGAGGTCTGCTTCGCCATGTGGGTCCCCTCCCTGGCCGGGGATTGAACTCATGCTGCTGTGCCATGGATGCTTCACAGTGCAGTGCTCAATCCACTGTGCCACGAGGGAGGCCCACTATTTCAAATTTTATACTAATATACAAACAAGTGGCACAGGACCCGTGAAAATAAGGAGCCCTGAAGCTAACGTCAAATTAGCATCTTGGTAAATCTGCTTTTGGCTTCTGGTATTGAGTACAGAGACATTAAGTCTTCAGTAAATAATAGTTAAAGAAAACTAGGAGAATGGGAGAAAGGGATAGAAGAAGGAGGAAAGGAGGGAAGAAAAGAGGAAGGAGGTGAAGAAGGGGAAAAGGAGGGAGGAAAACTATTTGAAATTTCAAATACTGGCTTTCAGGACCCTCAATTGATTCAATCTGTTCTCCACAGACTTAGTTGTTTCTCACCATTCCCACTCATATCCTTAATATGTCCCATTTGAAATTTCCTTTTGGAAAGCACATGGCTTAGAGAAATGACAAAATGCAGCCTTCCTGGTGGCCTTTAAGTAAGAAATTCCCTATTTGGGTTTCATTAAATGCTGATGGCCACCTCATGAGGAATCATTCTCCAAAGATTGAGCCCCTATACTCATCACCTTCTAGCAGATAAGACTTCTTTTGCTATGGTACGTTATTATACCTTTTTTCTAAATTGCATTGTTTTCTATAGATTGAGTTGGTTTCATATATTATATAATTTATAGTGTATGGTAAAAGATATTTTAGATGCATAGTTTCACATTATTTATTTCATTTACTCATCTTAGCATTAACAGATTTCACTTAAACATTATTGAGGGAAACTTCTCTTGTAATCTAAGTTTTAGCCTTATTTTCCCTCTTGTTTCGATTCTCCATTCTATCCTCATTCTGTCAAGTCTGGAACTTAGGCTTTTTGTTTGTTTAACAAGCTTATTCCTTCTGTCTGAAATCCAAGTATACTCTTTATGTTAGACTTTTCACAGTGAAGCCAGATAAAACTCACCAGGGTTATCTAATGTACACTCGTCCTCAGAATTTTCTTGAATATCTTCCATACACTGTCCCTAAGACTCTGCTATATATATAGTCCCAATAATCCTCATCCTCTCTTCCTTGAAACCTTATAATGCCTGTTAATCTTCCAAATTCCTCTGCTGATTATTCAGTTCTCTATTTCCAAGTTCTTTATTCCTTTCTCCAGCTCAAAATGTAAAACTTGTCTAAAATATTCCAGAATTTATGCTTCTCAGGATTCCTTCTTGAGTAAAACATTCCTGTCTGATTATCTTCAAACTATCTACCTCTGAGACTACTCTGCTTCAGTTCACACCACAGCCTCTTTAATGCACATAGAAATGTTGAGTACTAGAAGGTGATATTAGCTTGATTTTTAAATCCATTTCTTTATATAACATTCAAAAGTTAAAATTATTGAACTGGAGCTCATAAATGTTACATTTGTCTATCTTCACATCACTGATTGATGGCCCCAATAATTTGTTTACTTTTTTTTTAAGTGCAGGAGTCTCTCTCAAAGTCTCTCATGTCATCTCCACTCCAGGTAACTGATATATTGGGAATCTCTTTCTCTCAGATTAGCAAATTACCCTTTGGGCCTTTATCAGAGAGGATATGTTCAATGGTCTGATGGAAAATGAGGATATGGGCTCCTTCTTAATAAGTCCTCAAGTAGCCAGTTTCACAGAAATTGGGCTCTGTGTGTCTTCAGTCATTTGAATTCCATGCCCCTCAGCTTCAAAGAGCTTGGATTATACCTCACAGGAAAACATGTTGCTGCCAAACTTTTCATTTTTAATATTTGACAACTGTTGGGATATTATTTTCTATAAAAACAGATATTTTCTCCCTATAAGTCTTGCATGTTAGTCCTGTTTGTATGCCTTGGGCCTGTCATAAATATCCCTTTCACATATTTTTTCAGTAAGTGTTTGAATACATCTCATGCATTCATCTGCCCCAAGTCTTCTATACACTAAGCATTTGTTGGCCTCTTCTTCATTTAACAAGATTCTGAGTCCTTTCAACATATTATAGCTTATCTATCTTCTTAAAATATCCTTAACCAATAATTATATTTTAAGTAAGAAAGAATAAATCACAGCCACAATAATGGTGTTAAGTAACATCATCAAATTGCTTAAGCTGTGTGTGTGTGTGTGTGTGTGTGTGGGTGTGTGTGTGCACATCTCACCACCATTCCAGTTGATTATGAACCTATCCTGTAGTGGTATGCTGGTAAGTATTTAATAACTGACTTTCCAGGGGCAGAGCTGATAATATGATATACCACATTTGCCAATTTCCATGGTGTAAATACTTTCATTATAGCCTATTTCAAATAATCAACATGGTGTTGTTAGTAAATGCAAAGATGGATTGACATGCACATCCTAACATTTTATAGTATCTATAATCCAACAATAGATACAGTAGACATAACCTCAAGTATATACAGATAATAGTTAAATAAAGCAATATATTTTGAGTGTTCACTATTTTTGTTTTTGAATATAATTTATTTTACTTAATGTTTATTTTAAAATAATGGCTGTGTTTAAATTCTTGAAATTTTAATAGTTCATAAAATTCCTGAAAATTTAATAATTACTTTATAAAAGCTCATGTATCACATCTAGTGTACTTATTTATTCCAACTAAAATTTTGAAACATTTGTTTGTTTGACCTGCTCGACTAAGAACCCTATACACCTTCCTAAAGTTGTCTAATCTTGTTAACTTTTTTTAAATACAGGTAAAGCATTGTGTGTATATATTCTTGTTCATTTTTTGTCTTGTTACATTCAACCAATCATTTTACCCTGTCAATACTCTTTAGATCCTAATTCTGTCATCCCACATTTCTGTCATCTTTCTCAGTTTCTGGCTTCATGTCAACCACACATTTGATGAGCAAGTCTTATATATCTCTATCAAAGGCACTGAGTTAAAAAAAAAAAATAAGCCAGACAAGACAGGGCCGAGGACAGAATCCTTGGCCTTACAAATAGAATTCTCCCTTCCATAAAAGCATCAGTCCATTAATCAACATTGATTCAACAAGATATTATTTGTCTGCCAAGTTACCTTTGTATCCACTCCAGATGTCTTCACTTTGTCCATAAGATACTCAAGAGATTATTTAGAAATACAAGACACAATTCCAAAAGCTCTCAATTTCTTCTTTTCCATATCAGAGAAAAAAGATTATACTTCCCCTAAGCAAAGGTGGTCACTTTCTCTAGGATTCATCAGTTAAACTCACTAGCTTTTGTCTTTTCAACCTGCCTCTTCTTATACCTCATCCCCCCTGCTGCCAGCATACACACATAAGATATAGACAGTGCCTGAAAATCTTCATTTCTCTAGTCTGCTATTTGGATTACTGAATATTTCAAATATTTCACTTTTCCTGTGCTTATTATTTCATTGTCTCTTCTATTCTTAGTAAAGGACCAAATCCGTGAGCTTGCTCACACTTAGAAAGCAGATGCATTCAGGGAGGATATCTACCCACTTGCTGCTTTGCCCCTTTTAGGTTTATCTGCACCAAGAGCCTGGCAAAGTGGAGGAACAATTTCTCCTGCATATATGTTATATCATCTTTTCATAATTCCTCAGAGAACTTGGTCCCCCTAATCCTTTTTGTATCATCCTCTTCCTCTCAAATGACTCTTTAGTCTCATCTTTTAAAAGACAAACTTCTTTCATCTCTTCATAAATAAAAGACCCTCCTCCAACACTAGCTCTGTAACTTACTGTGTTTCTCTGCCCTCCATCTTCATCTCCTCTTCAATTCTCAGTTCTTGGCAATTTGCCTTTTGTGCTCACCAATCATTGGCTTTCATTAGGCTACTAGGAATCTCATAGTTCTTACAGCTGTACGTGCATGCTCTCTTCCCTCATACACACAAACACAGTCTTTCTCTCTTCTGTTTTATTTCTTACCTTTGAGGCTTCTCTGTAGCTTCAAGACTAAATGCTCCTGTTTTTTTTTTCTTTACTTTCCTTTCATCTTTGTTTCAAGGATTTTTCACTCACATAATTTTCCTTCTCCATCTCTAGATGCCTTCTATTTCTTTTTGTCAGATTTCTCTCTCTTTATCACCACTTGCCTGAGCATTCTCAGCACTGCCCACAGCTTTCACCACAAACACCACATCTTTCTGTATGACTACCAATTTTATATTTCAGTTCAGAGCTTGTTGGAATTTCTTGCTACAAATGCAGATCTCCATATGCATGATTCACACTCCCAAAATGAGCATCTTATCTTCCCACCTCTTTCTCTCACCAAAATGTGCACCTTCTCTTATTATCCCTATTCTGGTTTATAGACTGCCATTCACCCACTTTCCCAGGCCAAAAATATGCTGATAACACATTTCTTCTTTATTGCCCACATTCACTAAGTCATGAAACCCTTTCAGTGTTAGTGCTTTAAATTCTCCTTTTCAGTCTGATTATATTTTTGTGGTAGCTTTCCAGTTTTCTTCCTTGCCTGAGGTCTCTCAGTTCTTTAATTGATCCTCTACCTCATTTAAAACAATCCTAACAGATCATGGATGTCTTCTATCTACCAATCTTCCACAGTCACTTCCCGTTAACTACAGGAAAAAGTCCACATGCCTCACCATCACACAACTTGCCTACCTACCTCTTCAATGATATTGACATTCCTAAGCACCTAATTCACTGCATTGTTCAAAGAGGTCTATGCCTTAATTATTTACATGCACAGAATTCAGTTCACAGAGTAATTTCCCCTACTATTTTGTGGTGAAATTCTCATCTTTCCAAGGAACAACTAAAATAAACTCTCTTCTATAACCATGATCACATCCCTAAAGTCATCATTTCTTATATGTTATTATTCTTTCCTGTGCAGGCCCCTGGCAAGCATTTATCACATGTTATTGACAGTATTAATCTACTTGTCTATTTCCATCATTCTATAGATGCTAAAAAACTAAGACATTTCTTAAAGAAGGAATTATATTTTACTTATCACTGTTTCTCTAGTTCCTAACATATGGCTCTGCACATCCAAGGTAGTCAACTATATTTTCACTTCATGAATAACTTTCTTTATTAAATATTTTATCCCCAAATCAAAGAAAAAATGTAGAAATTCCTATGAGATTTTTTTGGTGAACTGATACTGGCTTATTTGGATCAGCACTTTTCATCTATGTTCTCAAACCAAAATTTCTACACTCAGCTATAGATAAATAGGCCAACATTACATTCAGTTCATGTGGTAAAGTTTGTTTTCTTCATTTTAGTTTTTGAAAACAAAAATGAGTATTTTCCAAATCTAACTCTCCTGCACTAGAAACAGAAGTATAGACTCAACTGTGCTCTTTACATTAGTCACCACTGTTGGGTATGTATAATTTTTTTTAATATGTACACATGTATACTGATGTACAACCAGGGACAAAAGGGCCCTATCAGCAAGGTTTTCAAGCTATCCTTAACTAAACACAATTACTGATGACTCAAAAAATAAGAGCTAAGCTGTAATCTATAAGAATTGTAGTGGTGCCTCCATTTTTTCGTGGATGAAATCATTAGAAACACAGGTTCTTTCTTCATCTTGGCTACTTTTAACTGTTTTCTTCTCTATCCCCTCAATGTGTATCACTTTTGATGGTAAAATAAAGTATCAAGAATTTCTAGGCAGATATGAGGGGGAAGGGTCTGCAGTGACTTCTGTCCCTTTTCATAAGTAACAGGCTTTTACAACTAAGAGCTTTCCCTGAATCCTCCCCACAGGTTTTGTCCTATGTCTTGTTGAACAGAACTGAACGGAATGATCGTATCTGAGCAACAGGGGGATTGGAAATGCAAGCATGTTGTTTTTTATAAATTTTATTTTGTAAGCCTCCATATTGGGAGAAAAGGGGAAGGCAGTTAGAAACCAGCTCTGTCTAAGTTAACATGAGGTCTGAGGTCTGAGTTATCACTGCTCTGTTCCCCAATCAGCACTGGTTTTTAACTTACGTTACTCCATCGTGCCCTTAATTCAAATTTTTACCAAACTTCTCTTTGGATCATTTGGATAATGTTCCACTTACACAAATCTGTTTTAAATAATGTTCTCCCCTGCTATGTTTATAAGTATTTTTGTAGGTAAAAACCCAATCTTTCTTATTCATTTTTAACCACTTTAAGCCCATTTATATTGTTTTGTCTTTACCATGATGATAACTCAAAACTGTGTGTAATTTGTAAGTTTTGCTAGCATTCTGCTTACTCTTATTCCTAGATCTTGAATGTAATACTAAATAGAATGTTTTTGAGTCATCTTTGAGTCATCTTTTTGGAAACATTTCTCATCAAATGTATACATGCTCATTTTATAATGTCTTCACTTCTCTAAACCAAATCTTGAAGAACTATTTTATAAACTTAAAGATCTGAACTAAAAGAAGCTTCTGGTGACCTCAGTTTTACAGTTCAGATAACTGAGATTGAGAAAGTCAAAACAACTAGTTAATATTTAAGACAATGTTAGAAATCCCCAGGGACTTGATATTCCCTCCACTAGGTCGAGGTGCATGAGAAAGATATTAAAGACATAGGGTGAATGGAGCAGGAACCAAGGAGGAGTATGGATTGTACCAGAAAGGCACAAAGCCCAGCTAGAAATCATAGAACAAGCTCGGGCACCATTCAAACAATCTTGGGCACAAGGTCCAATCCGGTAGGACAGGCCACAGCAGTGAGTGAGCCCTTGGGAGCCAGGCAGGTGGCAGTCATGATGCTGGGAGATGTGCCCATATGTTGCAGAATCCCTGCCAGAAGGCTGTGTTTGGGCAAGACTCCAGTTCCTGGAGTGAGGAGCTGACACGTGCCAGGTGGGACCTGGGCCCTCGTCGGATGTACTGCAGAGCAGAGTGGGGCTCTGGTCTTCAGGAGGGGATGACCATCTCTGGATGGCTGGTGGTGGACCAAGAAGAAAGAACTTAGGCAGAAATCAGACAACATGGACACAGACAATATCAGAGGTGCACTAGGGCCCGGTCACCTGCGCACCTGGGACCAACCCTGGAAATTCAGTGCCTGGCTCCGAGGGCCAAATAATATAAATATATACAAAGCAAATGATATAAAGAAAAGCAAGAGGTATGAAGCATGTCAAAGAACGATGGCTAAACTTTCAGGTGTCAGATCTAGGGTCAGGATTTAATTCAAAGTCTCACCAGACTCATTCAGCACTGCTCCAGGATGAGAGACAGGATCGAGCCTGTAGTTTTTCAGCAGGATTAAGTCAGGATACAGAGCACTATACTCTACAGTTGCTAGAATCCAATTTACACTTAAGGTTTGACCTAAAATTATATTGGGTGCGGGGAATGGAAGAAGGCATATCTGATTTACAAACGTTAATTTAATAATCCCATAGGAAAAGTTTATCTTGAAGCTTTTTAAAAAAGCATCTTAGTAGTAGCTTTTTAAAAAAGCATTATCTACAATATGTTTACAGATTTGTATGTCTTTTATAGTTACATTGTTGGTTTGTACTAATTTTAGATCTTCTTTAAAGCAGCTTAGTTTCTGAGATTCAAAAGATAGAGACAGCATAGAAAGAGCTGCTATAGAAAGGAATAAGAACAATATTAATAATAACAATAACAGCAATAAAGACACAGAAACCAAAAATGAGGAGTCAAGGACAGACTGGGGACACCTGGTGGGG
>JAGFMF010011737.1:1147817-1166755 GCA_019455555.1 Galemys pyrenaicus | reverse complement strand
TCCCCTCCCTGGCCGGAGGCAGGGATCGAACTCGTGCTGCAGTGGCTGCGGTTTGCTTCATAGTGTGTTGCTTAACCCACTGCGCCACCAGGGAGGCCCTAAAATTCCTTTCTATTGAAAGTCTTACACAATAAGAGTATGTTTTGTCTTTATGCAACAGATGGCATAACCCATATGCAGAGTGCAAAGTTTGGGGGTCCCGAGGTGCCTTCTTTTTGTTCACTAACAATAGTACTTCCTCTTGCTTCTCTCGGTTTTTCTTGCTTTTTATTACCAAAGGTGGCTTGAGATACCGATCAGCACATTCAGTATTTTTTTAGCTAAATTATTAACTTGATTAATAAGCATTTAATCTTGCTATTTTCAAAGTTACCAGAGGTGATAACTACCAATATGTAACACGGATCCCTTTTCCTCTAACTTTCAATAGGAATTTTAATGTTCTTTCAGGAGTACTCACAATCTCCTTACTCTCCAGCCCCCCATAATCCAGCTAGTCCTAAATCCTGCCTTAATCATGTTTATTATCTTCTGTATTTCACTGATATCTTGCAGTCTTGCTGAACCAGGAGAGACTGCCCCTCTGAAGGTGAGTCAATTCTTAGAGAGCAAAGGCCTGTCCCCACAGACACATCTTTCCATATGCAGGCAGACCAATTCAGAGTCCCAGTGCTCCAACTACCTCATTTATGGAGCTCTCCTACAGCTCCCACAGCCAGTTATTGTACCACTAAAGACAATCCCTATAGCCCAGAACCTACTGAAATTGTTCAAGTGAGCCAATGTTAAACTGACTTAGAATGATTACCCGCCTTGCCCGTTCCTTCTTACAGAAACCACAATAGAGGCTGTTGTCTACACTTTGTTCTCACTCCTGCTTCCAGGCCCACGCTTCCCCATGTGGTCCTGCATAGTGCTGTGTTTCTCCCTCTTGATAACTGAGTAACAAACTTATCTTTTTAATGAAAATCATCTGACCTGTTGATCTCGTTATCCTTGAATACAAACAAATCCTAGATATACTTTAAAGCAGTCCAGTGTCACGTGCTTTAGGTTCTTGCAGCAGCAGCACCCTATTTTTAGATGCCAGTTTCTACGTTGATTATCTGTTGCTTCATAACTGTCACTCCCAACCAGTGGCTTAAAAATGTCAATTATCTGTTACTGCTAACAATTCTGTGGGTTGACTAGCTCAGCTGAGCATTCTTCTGCCCCATGTGGTGGAGCTGACTTGACTCAAATGTCTACATTGAGCTGGATGCTGACTGTTGTGTACAGCTGGGACCAAAATGTCCAATGGTGTTCCATGACCTCTTTCTATTTGTCTTCCGGTTATTTAGTAGTCAACACCGAGCTTCTTTATAACATAGCAGCTGGCTTCCAAAGGTGAGCACTCCAAAAGACAAGTGTTAACAGGCAAATATCTATCAAGCATTTTCCTGAGTCATACTTGCTAATATATCATTGACCTAGCCATACATCTTTGTAAGACGGGGGCTGAATACCAGTGGGTATGGTCTTCAGGGGCTACCGCCATGCAATCTCCCACACCTATGATAATGTCCTTCCAAGTTTCCTTTTCCTTTGGAGGAAAATTCATGGAATAGAGTTTAAAAAGAAAGTGTACACATTGTGATTTTGTAGAGAAAAATGGCCTGCAAGATGGGGATGTAGGAAAGGCAATCCTGATAGATTTGATTTTTTACTATTCAGTTGGGTATGTTGGAATCCTAGAGACACAAACTTCATTCTTCTTGAACACATCTTAGTTTAAAATTAAATGGCACTGCACCACCAGTAAGCTTTTATTTAACTGAAATCCGTCACTACTAAAGAGGTCTGACTAACTCTATTTTGGACTATTAGATTCTCCTTCTACTTAAAAAAAATTGTCTTCATTATTATAATTGCTCCTGTTCTTTGTTCCTACATAGATTCCTTTGTTTATATTGGCATTTTGAGAAGAGAGAGTCCTTAGCAATTATCTACATGGGAATGTGCTACTTATGGCAGTCTGCTCTTGCTTATTTCCTGTCTTCTTGCTAATTCTGTGAAATAGGTTCTTTGTGAATAGTTACTTGATTACAGAAATAACTTACTTAAGCCTGGAATTGTTGTGAAGTCTTAGGGATTAAGGTCATCTACATGAGTCCGAGTCATTGAGATAAATGACTACCTGAGATAAATGAATTCTGATCTACAATCAGATTACCATTTGACCACCATGTATCTATATGTTTGGGATTATGTTTGGGCTTTATATTATGTAAAGACAACCAAACTGATAATCACTTTATTGAGAGGTTGAAAAATGGCAGGAACTCTGTCTATTAAGCCATATATTTTAGTTGTGATCCTGAATCAGGTTTCTTCCAAATATACTTACTACTACACTTTGATATTGACCTGTGCCTATACTTCCTATTTGTTATGCATTGCTATTTCTGTGTCCTGGATTCATTTAGATAGCCCTTGCCTTACAATCCTTGGTAGAATTTTCAAGTAGGATCCACAGATCCACCATTCATGAAAAGACCTGACTTACCATTTTAAAATATAGATCCCTGGGCCTTGTCTCAGATCTACTACCTCAGAGTTTCTTAGGCTTGATCGAGTGATCTGTATGTTCAGCAAGTGTCCATGTTTGCTTTATGTATCCTAAAGCTCAAATATCAATACTGTAACAGGACAGACAGAAATCAGGGTTAGATCTAATCTCTGGTAAGTAATATTAATGTTTGGTTTCTGAGAACAGGAACAAAAATCTGGTTTGAGCAAATTTCAGGACTAAGGTTTATTTTTGGAAGATTTTCATCTCCCTTCCATCTCTGCTCCCTCTCATTCTTCAGTTGCTCAGCATAATTATCAATGTCAAACTTCCACTGTGACCTTGGGTCTTGGTCCCTGCAAAATCCTGTGGGAGAGTAACTATATCACTTTCCCATTTTTGCATATAAAGATATTGAGGTTTATTGAGATTAGGGAAATTGTCCAGACCAGGAGCCAAGGACAGGCAGAACTAGGATTTGCACTCACATTTGCTTTCTCATCAGTAAGAAGCTAACCCACATCACAATGGTAGGGGCATTGCGTTTTCACACGCTTGACCGCCTCAGCACTTGCCCTCCAGCCATCTTCTGTTTTTCAGAAACTGCAATGCCAGCCACCCATGAGAGGCAACTTTTTTGTTCCTTTAAATCAACTCCTCAGTTACCTCCCAATTATTTACACCAAAAATGAAAGATTAATGGCTCATATCCACCCCACCTCAGTCATCTCTGAAATGTTTGTTATTAGACAAAATATAACTTCTTGGTTATATAACTGGCCAGATAGCTTCCACAAATAATGAGTCATGAATATCTTATTGTGGAAACCCTTTCTTCTTCATAAATGGCAGGCAGCGCTAGACTATATGCTCCTTGTCTATGCTTTGAACACTGCTGAGGCTTCAGTACCTGGAGCCATATACCAGCTCTCACTCAGTAAATGAATGTGCAGATCACAAGATGACTCTTATCAGAATCTCAGAAAGGAAGGCAGTGAAGATCTGTGCTAAAGGATCCAGGCAAAGCAACAGACTTCCCAGATTTGTTAACCCCTATCCTGTACTTTGACCTTAGTAAGCAATGAACATGGCTGTGTTCCCCAGGAAGGGAAATTTTAAATGCCTCTCTAGTACTAGTTGACTAAATGATGATGTGTGTCTGAAGATATTAAAATGAAGGTATATACTTTCTGAGAAACCTATTTATTCATGATTGTCCATATTAAACAGACATTTTCTGAGCCTCTACTATGTACAGGCACAGTTCTAGGCACTTGGAATACAGCAGTTGACAACATTATCAAAAATTCTAATCTTTGTAGAGCTTGTTATATTCTATTTAGGGGGAATGTGTGGTTGGTTAAAATGGAATAAAATCATGACTAGGTCTATTTAGCAGAAGAGAACAGGCAAACATACACACTTTGACTAACATCAAGGACATATGTATTGGAGACAGGAGGGGAAATCAATTGATCGTGATACATGACTTGTACTCTGTGTGATTCTGTGCATAGGTTTTTAGCTCTAAAAAGGAGCTATAAGGTTGGGCTTGGACTGGAGAGAAAAATGATGTCAGGAAAGAATGTTACCATGGTAATACTCTAGTGGTCCCCTAACCTTCATCACTCTCTCCCCTATGTGGCGCCTGCATTTCTACAGTGAAATGAGAGAGTAGAAAGGATGTTTTCTGTAATCTGTAAGACTTGTAGAACTGGCTGTGCACAGAAGCCCTGAACTGATACACCAGGCTGCCAGAGAATGGCTGGCACCGGCAGAGAGAGGGGCTGAGCCTGCCTGACCGGGGGTGCTGTGTGGGCAGCATGCCGTGGCATCATCGCCAGGGACGACCATGTGCTCGCCTTGCTCACTCCTTGCAGAGCCTGCCTGGTTTGTGTCACAGAGTCATGGACAGATCACTGTTCCTTAGGCCCCATGAGGATTCTGTTTTATCAGACCCCAAATGTCTTTATTTGGGCAATCTCAAGTAGCAGAAGGCCAGTCTGTTCTTCCTCTTCCAATACATGTGCCTCTGATGATAGTCTCAGTTTTCATGTTCACTTAATCTGTGCCAGAAATGGGATTTATGTCCCCCAAATATGATTTTCCCTTCTCCCTGAAAACATCTGGATCTACTCCTGCTTGAAAGACTGGCACATTTTTATCAGTTTCATTCGTTCTTTATTTCTCCTTAAAAAGTAAGTATTCAAGGCAGAGTTAAATTGCTAAGTTTTTGACACTTGTGTGTGAGTGAACTTCTTAGACAGGTGTCAAGAACGTGGAAAATAAGAAAACATCCAAGGTAAGTAGAGATACATTTGAGCTGCAGAGAAGTGGGAATCTGGACAAAAGGAAAAAAATGGCAATCAAAATGAGCATGTGTGCTTACACACATCATGTTTACTTATACTACACACACGTGTGCACATGCATGTACACATGAACACAATCTGAAATCACCAAAATCAAATTTCCTCTTCAGCGTTCTTCTTGAGTCATCTTCAAAGTGTGTCAGTTCACCAGTAAGTTGTATGGATGAGCTCAAGCTCTGGAATTAGACAAAATCAGTTCTAATGCTGACCTTCATTTCCTGTATCTGTGTGTCTACTATAGATCATTAATCTGAGATTTCCAAATTTGTAAAAGAGAGTAGCATCTATTTCTTAGGAATATGTGAGTATTACCTAAAATGATCTATGTTGAGTGCCTGACACAGTGCCTGATACATAGCCAATCAAGGGCAGCAGGCTTCAGGGTAGCTTGGGTGGACTTCTGGCTTGTAGGAGGGAAATCAGAGGACCCCAATCCACTTCCTCACCTTTGTTGCCTCATTTATTCAACAGACATTAGGAAGGGTAAGAATATGGGCAAAGCAGAGTATGGTAAATGATAAGCTTTTGTTATTCTAGACTGAAAAGATTCTTTAGAGATTTCTCTTCCAGGATGTGTAGTATTGAGGCAGTTAATTCATTGCACAGTAACTTTCATCTCTAGTTACTTCTGTGGTCAGTGCACATTTCTGAAAGATTTCTAGTTTCTGTTGAGGCCCGTAAGGAGTAGATGTTACAGTTGAGGGTGGAGAAACACTGAATGTAAGAAGCTTTCTTGGTGTCAGTCTCTATCAGAGCTGGAAATGCTGCACCCCAACAATAATCATAAAGCCCCCTCTCTCACAGCCAACTTTCAGTCTGCTCTCTGACCCCTCCTCCTGCACAATACATAAGTCACATGTACATTTCCACTGAGGTTCTATTTATAAGTATCATCTCACCTTTTTCTCTGGACTTCAGGCTTTTTCCAGAAATTTGAGAGTGAGAGCAGTACTTATACACCTTTATAAACAGAAGCCAAATCCCTATGAATCAGCTGCTGCCTTCTCAGCTTCTCTTTGTTTGGCTCAAATACTGTCTCTGAGTGGCCTGGTTCACTCACTTAGAGGTTTCCATTGAATCCAGGGCAATGAGGAACACGTGGGGCAGCCTGTTAGGCTTCTGAGCAGAAAAAGAGCAGTTGAAGCAGTAATTCCTCAGCTTGTTACCAAGGGCAGCTAATAGATTAATCAGTATCGTCATTGTGAGCCTAGAATATTAGTTTGAAATTAGCTTGGTTAAACACGGAGGGCTGAAGTGTGCATGCCTGCGCATACATGAAGCAAGGGGAGGTCGTGCGTCTCCAGAGAAATGTTCTTTTCCCCAGGAGTTACCTTCTCCGGGGACTCCTGGTTTGCCCAGCTGGTAAGAAGGGTGATTATGTGGGGACTCTTGAATCAGGTTGCCTGAGCCTGAGATCTCTCTGCAATTATGCAATTACTCTTATGCAATTAATTACTATAAACCTTGGTTTCTTCCTCAGTGAGATGTTGATAATAGTATCTACCTCAGAGCGTTGCAGAAGGGTTAACCGAGGTAATGAATATTAAGTGTCAGCACAATGTCTGGCACATAATAAGTACTTAATAAATGTCAGATGCTATTAATAATTCTCTACATTTTTATAGCACTTAATTATTTTGAAAGTAATTTCACATGCTTCTGCTAACCAACCCACCAGGTATATGATGCAAAGCATGTCTGTATTATGCTCCATCTTACAATTAGAAAAATGAGCTTGTAAATGATTAATTGTCATAATTATAATAAAAGAGAAATTGTTCTGGAATCTTGTCCCATACCCCAGACTCCTTTTGCCACCATCACAGCTTCTTTAAGAAAAAAGACTAAGAAAAATTTTCTGTTCATATCAGAAAAAGTAAGACGCTTGAATTATAACATTGCTTCTTATCAAGTAACAACCTCTGAGTCTTCGTTTTCCCATTTGTGGTAATAGAGGGCTCCCTCCAGAGCTGGTAATCGGTAGTCTTTGACTCCCCCTTAATAATGTAACTGGGCCCAGAGATATGCAGCAAGGATGGGTGGCCCTGCTACTCACTGGTCCTAACCCTCCACTACTGCCAGCACCCTCTGAATACATTACATGTGCTGCTGCTACCTTTGTGAGTATATCATCTGCCAAGTGGAGCTAAGCTCCAGAAATGCAAAATTTATTTTAACTGTATTCCCCCCAGAGCAGCTAGCACAATACTTCCCATATTCTATTCACTAAGCAGTCATGGACTGATGAGTTTGTAATTATTTAACCAAATATTCTGATGGTCTTAAGAGTTAGAGATGTGCATAAGAAATCTGCTAATTTAGACCTAGACGGTTTTACCAAGAGGATGGGAGGGTGATACATTTTTATACTCTTACTTTATATTGTGTGTGTTTTTTTTTTAAAGAGCCAGTTGTTTCAAAGACTCCAGAGACACCTATCATAATCACTGGTATGGGCAACAACCGAAAGAAAGTGTGAAGGTGTTCCTTTACACACCAACATTGGTTTTGCAAGATCTGAGCTACAAATGAATGTGACCTTGAGACATGTGCCAGATAGAGCAAGGCATGTACTGTAAGTGCTAGGATTCAATGACCTTTTCCCAGTGTCCTATAGATTTGACTTCCAAAGCAAACAATTTTGCAAATTTTGCACATTATCAGGTCACTTTCTCCACTTAATGATGTTACCTCTAGTTGGTTCCTTGGACTATCATCACAAATAATCAGGGCTCTGCCTTCTCCTTTGAAATGAAACTTTATCATGAGAGCAGAGTTAAATAGTGAAGAAGTAATATATGAAAACAATAAATGATGGCATGCAAAAAAATTAACCAAAAAATTAACCAGGCTACTTGGAAGACTACAGAGCATAAAAGCTTAAGAAATATAAATGAATATATGATATAGTAAGACACCAATTATAATACCATTATCAATGTATTTAATTCTTGTTCTAGATGTTTATAAAACAATCGATCCAATTGTTTTCTTAGACACTGAAGGATAAGGCTTCCCAAAAATATTCAGATAGATTTTTCCCAAGATGTGCAGAGAAGGCTTTCACCAATATCTGTCATTTAAGTGTGGAAATAAGGTCAGTAATTTAAAGAATGAAGATTACCCAGAAATAACCTTTTTATTGGAAAAACTTATTTCAAAATAGGACGAACATCTAGAATACCGAGTTTCATCTTGAATCAGCCTTTCCTCATTGTATTAGTCCCTTCCTCTCTCCTTGCTGCCCCAGACCTCTGTCCCATTAGCTCAAGAGTAAAAAATGCTTGACTTGTCCCATCTATTATAGAATCTACATAAAATTTCCATATGCATGTAAATAAATTTGTTCTTTTTCTCTCACTAATTTGTCTGATGTTAATTTGTTGGCTTCACCAGCCTAAGAAGAATTCAGAAGATTAGGAAAATTTTCCCCTGCACATCCAAAAGACAAAAACATTCCAGGATATACATTCTGTTTGTCAGTGTATGGCTTATTATCAAATGTCTGCAACAGGAACTTGATTCCATTTTGCTTAGTGATTTTGCAATTAATATTCTAGTTGTTGTTTATTGTATAAATTCTTTATATTTCAAAATGGTGTTTTCTTTCAACTTCCAAAAGCAGGTATTAAGAACAGTCACACAAGACTCCAAGGTACTATGTTATATTCTCTTTCTAAATAGATTTTACTTCATCTAACAACTTTTCATTACTTAAGAATCTGTTCTGAAACTTAAGGCTGATTATCAATTTACACATTAAATTTAGTTACTACTAGAAATTGCTAGTTCAGTATCTCTTAAAGATCCATTAACACAAATGCTTCAAAAGTTACTTTAAAACATTAAACAGAAAACAAATAGATTTAACTTACATCTTAAAATAATTTTAAGATTATAGACATTTCAAGAATAAAAATAACTGATATATTCTCTTAATCCAAATTTACTATTGTTAACACTTTGCTACATTTGCTTTATCTCACTTTCTCTATCCACCTTATCATTTCACCTTATCACCTGAATCATTTGAGTATACTGTAAAAATCATACCTCTTTACTTCCCCCATACTACAATTTTTAAGAACAAGAGCATCTTTTTTTTTTTAGAAAAAGATTTATTTATGCATTCAAGAACTGGCGTACAGGCCAGAGGTGCCTGGAGGTGAGAGGATTCACCAGAGACAGAAGGGGGAGCAGAACAGGCATATAGACTGAGACATACTGCTGAGGGGGGCAGCGGGCAAGACAGGAGAGGTCTGCTGTGCCATGTGGGTTAGCTCCCTGGCCTGGGATCAAACTTGTGCTGCAGTGGCTATGGATAGCTTCATAGTGCTGCACCTTAACCCGTTGCACCACCAGGGAGGCCCCAAGCATCTTTTTTTTTTAATCAACTATTTTTTAATTGAGGTAATATTTGGATACTCCCATCAGTATTGCCACTGTAGTGCACCCCACACCAAATCATGCATAGTCCAGCACCATCGTCCATTAAGCTTCCTTCTCTCTTTGTACCTATTCCTCTTGCATCCGCTCCCCCATCTGGATGCTTCAGTTCTATAGTCAGCTTTTAAGGATTAGTTTTTAAGCTTGTCTTTATGTGACTTTTGTTTATTTACCCTCTATTTCACATATTAGTGACACCATCTAGTATTTATCTTTGTCCTGACTGATTTCACATAGTATTATCCCTGCCAGCTCCATTCATGTTGCCAAAAATGGCATGAGTTTATCTTTTATGATTGCTGAATAGTATTCCTGTGTGTGTGTGTGTGCATGCGTGAGAAATCTTGTTGACCCACTTATCTGGGGCACTATTTAGGCTGTTTCCATAACTTAGCTATAGTAGAAGTATTATAGTGCTGTAATAAACATGGGAGTACATGTTTCCTTTCAAATTAGTATTTTTGAGATTTTTTTGGTAAATGCCTAGGTGTGGAATTGCTGGGTTCTATGGAGAATCCATCTCTATACTCCCCATACTGCTTTCCATAAAGGCTGGCCCAGTCTGCAATGCTAACAGCAGCTTTGGCGCTCTCCTCTCCACACCCTTGCCAGCATTTATTTGCATTTCCCTATAAGCGGTGATGAACCTTGTTTTCATGTGCCTTTTTTTTAAGTCTGTATGTCTTATTTGGAGAAATAAGTGTCTAGCTGTCTAGTTCTTCTACTCATTTTTGATTGGATTATTTCTTTTGTTTTTGCAGTGTTACTGGGTTTGTTATAGGTCTCTGATAGCAGTCCACAGGGCATGTTCTTACCTAAACATAGGGCAATGATTTAATTTAGTACATTTACTATTCACACAGCACTGTTACCTAATAGGAGGTTCATTATCAACTTGTACTAATTGTCTCACTAACATCCATCATGGCAAGCCTCTCCAACTCCATCCCCGATAAAGAATTCAGCCCAAAATAACGTGTTTCATTTAGATGTTACGTTTCATTAGTTTCCTTTAATCTGGAACAGTTTTTCAGACTCCCTGTCTTTTATGATATTGACCTTTTAAAAAGAACACCAACCAACTGTGTGGAGCATGTTTGATATTTCCAAGCAGGTTTTACATTTTCAGCAGGTAAAGTATGTGAGAAATGCTGTGTCCTTTCAGGCATACCATCAGGAGTTATATGGCATCAGGCTGTCCCATTGCTGGTGACATTAACTTTGCTCACTTGGTCGAGGTGCTCCATGTCAGATTTTCCATTGCAAGAGGACTCTTTACCCCTTTGTATTAGTAAGAAATCTGTGGGAGAGATATTTAGAGACTGCACAAATATGTTGTTTCTTATCAAACCATGGCCAATTACTATACTATCACATAATGATTCGTATTCGATAACTGTGGGTAACTGCAAAGTAGTGATTTTTAATGTCTGTCATTCTTTCTTTATATATTATGCAACATTCTTCTTAAGGACAGCTTCCCCTTCTTCCTTATTTATCTGTTTTTTTGTTACCTATATGGACTCATGGATTCTTATTTTTTCAATGGGCTATTATAAATCAATGTAATTAACAATTTCAAAGCTCAGACTGTTACAGATTTGATGAGAAGTTCCTTCAAGTTGGTGTGTGTCGTTTTGTCTGACTTCTTCATTTTTCCAACATTTCCTTATTTTGCAGCACAGTCAGCTGTTCTCAGCTCATTTTTTTTTACTCTACTCAGCTCTGAAATAAGCTGTAGTCTCTGTTAGTGGAGGAATGGCACAATTCCAAATGTAGAGGTGCTATTAGATTTTAAAATATATGCTTTAGGGCCTCCCTGCTGGCTCAAGGGGTTGAATGCCACACTGTGGGGCTTCTGCAGCTTTTGCAGTCTCTGCTGCCCAAGTTCAATCCCTGGCCAGTATGAGGACCCACATGCCGCAGCAGACCTCTCCTGCCTCACCCGCTGCTCCCCTCAGCAGTGTATTTCAGTTTATCTGCCTGTTCTGCTTCCCATTCTGTCTCTGGTGAATCCTCTTATCCCCCACATCTCTGGCCTGTATGTACCCCAGCTCTTGTATGCATAAATAAATAAAATCTTTAAAAATAAATAAATTAAATACACGCTTTAAAAGATTATTCAGTGTTTCTTCTGTTATACTTAAAGTGCCAGTTTGGGGAAAGTTAAATGTATCCATCAAATAAAACAGTGGGCAACTATATTGACTGATGTTGTGTTATGAATCTTAATAAAGTGCAACGTACTGTGTGTTTCTCCTATTTTAAGATGCAGCATAGCTTTAATAATGGCTTCTTGGAGAGTAGAAGAAAGATAAAGAATTCTACATTACATGTTCTTATTGACTATAAGGTATCTACTGATTTCAAAAACATCATGATGTGAAAAATAAGATCTCAGAATCAAGGAAGCAAGCAAATTTGCTTCAAAGAAGAGCATATCATTTTTGGCTTCATGCAGAATCATTCAAATGATTTAGAAAAGCATTAAATAATGTTATAAACTGCCTTGCTTATATTTCCTTTCTTGCTTGCTATTTTGAACCATATGTCCTTTAATTTTCACTTGGTTGCAAAAAAAAACGGACAGGGGATAGGTCAAATGAGTCTAACTTATGTTTTATAGATAAAATAAAAGTGAGATGAAATCACCACCAGATATTCTATTCCTTAATGATTGAACTTATAGAGATACATTATCATTAGAAATATGTTGATACGTTTCATATTTTCTCATGTCTAAATTCTAATAGGTCTATTATATCATCTCAGTGAATCAGGGCACTAGGGGGTTATAATAGTAATAACAAGAACATTTTAATGTGTGGGTATGACCTCTTAGTGTACAAACTCTTTGCAAAGCCACTCTCATCCAGGTTAGCATAGCGCATTAACTAATTAGCAGAACCTGCTGGGGAAACCACTGCTCAGGTACAAGTCCTACCTCTGCTATTCACTAGATTTGTCCTCTGAGCTAAATTACTTAACCTCTCTAGGCCTCCATTTTTATCATCTGTCAAAAGAATATTATAGTAGTATCTAACTAAAAAACTTGTGAGGATGTAATGAGAGAATTCAGGGAAATGTGTAGACCAGAGCCTAGTACCCAGTAAACTGCTTGACAAATGGTAGCTAGTAAAAAATCAGATCAGAGACAGAGGTGGGCGTCATTCTAGTGTGTCAAATAGATATATTTCCTTTACAGCTCCCTCACGAGACAACTTAGTAATTTTTTCCTACCAGCGAACCTAAATGGAGTCAATAGGAAGCATCTCCCTAAACTCCCAGTCAGGAAGCCACTCCTTAGGTGGGCTGATGCTTTAGTTATCTGGATTTTTATTTTACTCACTGCCAGCAGGTGATAGCAATAGTTTGCTGAACTCATCCACCATTTTCTCATTTACTAAACTCCCATCTATAAGAAAACCATGGTTCATGTCATAAATTGGTTCAGAAGACTGCAAAAATTTCTGAACCCAAGCTAAGCAGAGAAAAGGAGCTTGCCCTTTCTCTCTCAGCTGCGCAGCTGAGTCTGAAATGACTCACTCTCTGTCCTAACACTGGCCATAAGAGAGTCTAAGGGCACTCATCCTAGGATAATACCACACAGATGATTAATGTTTTATTGAAAGAAGAGAAAACACCCTTTACCTTCCTTATATAAGGGATTCACTATTTCCCTTTTAATTCTTTAATTGGCCTTCCTAATTAGAAGGATTTGCTGCTGTATTTGGCAGTAGTTGAGTGTGATCAGTCTGGTTTCTACAAGACTGGGCTAGATTGTTTGAATGTTAAAGGAATTCTGGGGAAGATCTACTCCTTTCTAGGGTTTTTTTCATGGTACTGGAAGGCATTAGAGAACTGACGTCAAGGAGGATCCATTAGCAGGTGGATGAAGGAAGCTGTTTCAGAGTAATTACATCACTCACCCTTACTGGGCTACTACAAAGTTTTGCAAAAAGATGGATGAAGCAATATGTGTGGTCCTACCGTAACAGGTCCCCTGCCATTTGCACACAGCTCCACTTAACTCTTAGAAGAATTTCCTAAATTCTCCCTGCTACCTTCGCTAAAGTTTCCACCTAACTAAAGGGGGGGAAAGAAAGAATTTCTTTATTTGGTAAATATTAAAGCATGTGGGTACATGTGGGATAACAGCATGGAACACAGTTCACTAGGGGTAACAATACAAATTGGCTTAAAAAATAACAATATTAGCACAGAAAATGTAATTATATGATCATCATAAGGAGCAATTTGTAACAATTAACATCAAGGAGGCCCATTTCCACTTTGCCCTGCAGAAACCTTAAGCGTTTGTTCAAAGGGACCAAACCCACAAATAGCGAAGGTCATATTACAACCAGGGAGCCAACAGCATTGAGTTTTGCACTTACCTTCTTGGGTATCCCTTCTGCTGCACTAACGTCCCCCACCTGAACCACACAACCTGCCCCCAGCCCCCAAGGTTCACTAAAGGTGGATTCAGAAGTGCCTCAAGTTCCAGTTTTCTCTCTTGCTCTGGCTAAAGACTTAGTCCTTTCTAGATACTGGACATATGGTTGCCTTGTACCTTCTAGATACCAGTGTACTGCTTAGGTTCTGTTGCCTAGCCTTTTGTTACCAGCATATAGCTCCCCAGCCTCTGGGCTTTTCATGGTTATTCCCGGTCTATGATTTTTCCTGAATTCAGAGACTTACCAAAGACCTAATTCAGCAGCCTGTCTGCCTCTAGTTCTTTAATTAGATCCCTAGAGGCTTTTCTTGAAAGCCCTTCTGGATCATTTTGAATGAGGCATTTCCTGTATATAAAGCTCTCTCCTCATCAGGAGGTATAGCTTAAAGCTTTCTTCCCCCACCCTACACAGTCTGCTAAGGCTCCTGATTATGAAAACATGCCACTAGAAGGATCAAAGATGAAATAATTCTTTCCTTCATGCCTTTGTTTACAACAGATCATATTTGACCACCTATTATATTCAATACACTGAAAAGGCTACTATAATGAATGTATTTCTGTTCCTATTTTAAAGGATTACAGACCGCAGCAGTAGTTCTTAAACTTCATTGCTCATCTCCTGGGGTGCTTGTTAAAAACCAGATAAGCAGACTTCACAATTCAAATATTATGAGTCCATTGGTATGGAATGGGACCTGAGACTCTGTTTTATTAACAAGATCCACCTGCACCCCCCTCCCTTAAACTACTGTAGGAATCGCATGGTTAATTCAAGAAATAAGAGATGTCAAGTTTATATCACCCGCTAATAGGCACACACCTAGGGAAACCAGTAAAAGTGGGCAAAACATGACATCCTTCTATAGATTAAATAAATACAACATGGAACTCATATGTTATGGTATTGTTGATTCCTATCAAAATGCTCAGATTGCTTTACATGCTTTTACCTTCTTTCCCTTTGTTGAAGAGTGAGCTCAATGTGTCTTAGTTTCAGAAATGGAGAAGTTAAAACAATCATTCAATCTGTCACCCATCGGTAACAAGTTGGTAGCAATTTCAGGCCTAGCAAGTAGACTAAGCCCTCACAACATAACATAGCCTTTTTTTGGTTTGTTTTTCATATTCAGAAAATGTGGTGGCTTGTTTAAGCTCTTGTTGCTTTGGTGATTCAAAGATGCACAAATTAGAAATAACCTGACTTTCATAGATTCACCGTCACGGTTAGGCCCAGGAAACTGAAAATGTGAAGGGTTTCCAAATAACGCTGCTGCAAGCGACTGCTGAGAACGTGCACTATGCAGACATACTGCACGCAGGGCTGCATCTCCACTGGCGCTTAACCCACCGCCCTGTGTGACTTGAGCTCCTATTTTTGTTCTCCTCTGGTTCCTACTCCCAAACCTTCTCTTGTTCTCATTTCCCTTTGGGAAAACACTCAGAGTCCAATTCCATTTATCTACTTGAATTAACAATTGCTTTTGTCCCATCTGTGCTTGACTCAGTCCATTCACTTCCAGTGGGAAATGTGTGGATTCTCTGGTTCAACTAAATTATTGCTGGGGTTGAGGGGCCGACTTGTGAGTAAAGAAAATTATAGGCAAGATAGAAAGCAAGCAAGCAAGCAAAAAGTTACATGAATGCAATAAACATGTATATGTAATAGATGCACATTTCAAAAATTCTAAAAGTGAGTACATTTGCTATTCAGTCCTTTTTATCAACCCCACCAACCACCTTCACCTCTGGTATTATATGATGTTGCAGGTTCCCCCCCCCACCATTAGTGTTAATGATAGACACCTGCGTTCCTGCACGCATGCTTAGTGGCAGGCACCCGATGTCAGGTGTGGGCATGCGTAGGCGGGTGCACCTGGGCTGAGACACTGGGCATCTAAGGACGGCAACACAGGGATGCCTGTAGGAAAAGAGCAACAGCAGAGCAGAAGGAGAGAACAAAAACCTACAGAGCCCAGAGAGAATGAAGATTCACCGGGGGCTCGGGGGCCTGCCAGCTCCCCACCTGCCATGTACCTGGTTGCCTCCAATGCAGAAAGATGAATAAAAGCCTGAAAAAGCAAATGAGGGTTCCAGGACTCTTCCTTTACGCGCCTGCCCGAATCATAGAGAACCTGCCACCTGCCCTCCCGCTTCCACAGACGCTTACAGCAAAACTTTTTCTAATGGAAACTGCTAGGATTTTATTTGCTAGCTCCAATTTCAGCTGGGGAATGACTTGGAGATACCTGTGACAAAGTCAAGTCAGATGTTCTATAACTCTGGAGAGAGACAGTGGAAGAAAATCCCTCAGCATCCTAGTCTACATAATCTCAACACGCAAGACTAATTGACAGGAAAATCATGAAGCATTAAATTATTCTCCTAGTCCCCAATGTCTCCTCTTTATATCAGCTTTGCAAATTTTTTGTTGTTGTTAATTACTTTTTGGTTGGCAGAGTAGGAAAAATATTTCTCCCTTTACCTTTTCTAAGTTCTTGGCTCAGACACCACCTATAATGAGCAGGACAAAAACAAAGTTTTAATAACAGCTTGAACATCAGTTTCTTCAATTCTGAGGAAAGTATAAATATTTATTTTTTCTAACGTGTCAGTGATCACCTGAGAAGAACTGGAAAGTTCTTCATGCAGTCTAACAAGTGAGATTTTTGCATCTATAGAACTTGACTCAAATCTTATTCGTTCCCTATCAGCTCTTTGCCCTCAGACAAGTTAGGTGACTTCTGTAAAAGTTTCAGTTTCCTCAGATATAAGATGGAGTTAACAGCAGTGCCTCATTCAAAGGGATGTTGAAATGAATGAGAAAAAGTATATAAAATGATTAATATGGTATGCATCCATAATAAAAATATTTAAATTTTAATATCATTATTAGTCTTGGAAATAGATGTATCAGAAATTTAAGAAAAAATAAAACTCCTTATTTCAAATATTAACAAACAAGTGGGTGAAGATTCATCAGAGGCTCAATAAATGTTCTTGGCTGAAAGAATACGCCAGCATTTGAATAAATTTATTCATTCAGCAAAACTGTATTGTGCCTGTTCTATGTTCTTCTCAATTCAGGGCACTGAGACAGGTGCAAAAAATACTAAAATAAAGAAAGCATAGTCCCTGCCCTTAGAATGTGAATGGGAGCTAGTCAGAGCTTAGTTCACTGTTCTGACTTACCATGTAACAAACCCCTGTAGCAGACTCTAGCTATAAGAGGAAAATGTGCCTGAGCCAGTGTTAAGAAAGTACTTAAGATTTCCCTCTCTGCGTGGCCAGCATGAAGAAGACCTGTCCAGCATGGGACCCAGAAACCCATTCCCACTCTAATTTTTCTTTTTTTTTTTAAGATTTATTTTATTTATTTATGCATACAAGAGCTAGGGTGTAAATCAGAGGTGAGAGGGGTGAGAAGATTCACTGGAGACAGATTGGGGAATAGAACAGGAAGATAGACTGAAATACACTGCTGAGTGGAGCAGCGGGTAAGACAGGAGAGGGTCTGCTGCACCATGTGGGTCAGCTCCCTGGCTGAGGATATAACTCACACTGTGGTGGCTGGGGATAGCTTGACAGTACTGAGACTTTAACCCTTATGCCACCAGGGAGACCCTCTAATTTCTTTCTTTGCTCAGTCAGATGCCAAGGTAACTCCTGTCAAGAGTATCCTTAATAAAAGGAAGTAGTAATATAGGAATGGGGAGGGCAAGGATCAAACAATTAAGATATGATTTCCATATTTGCTATGCTAGCTTGGAGGAGTGGCATGAAAAATGAAGAAAGTAAATTTCCCGTCAATTTTCCATAACTGCAAGACTAGAAGGTAGGTGCTGGATAGCCCCACCACCTTGCCAGTCTAAATCTGCTTCTCTGGTTTTCCTTTCCCCATCACCCTTAGAGCTTAGAAGTGCTGAAGTATGTGTAGAAGTTTTTCATTTATATTTTTTTTGGAAAAGAGAAAAAAATGTTAATTTCTAGGGAAAGACTACAGGAAGTAGAGTTTGGGTAAAGCAGCTAGGTCAGCAAATATTGGTTTTAGAACATGTATCAGTCTCACTCCTATATTGTGAAACAAAACAAAACAAAGAACACAGAGAAATCAAACTAAGAGACAGAAAGAAAAACTTAAAAACTAACCCTTGAAAGTAGATTATAGAACTGAAACATCCTGAGGGAGGGGTTGGGGGAGAGATGAGAACAAAGTGAGACCATGATAGGTGATGCTGGTGAACTATCGGTGACTTGATAGTTGGTGCACTATGGTAGAGACGCCTGAGGTGGGGGAGATCCTGTACTTCTAAAACACCAACAATAATGTAAGCCAGTGTTGACACAACTAAAAAAATAAGTATATCAGAAAAAATATTTAAAACTCATCATCGTGCCTTAAAAAAACTAAGAATGTATATCATGCCATAAATATCTGTCTCCAATCTGTTTTCCCAATTTAAGCATTCTGACATCATTTCTTTGTACTCCTCCCTTATTCCTATAGTTCCAGCTCACTCAAGGAGAGCAGATATAGTAGTATGAAAAAAAGAGGAAATTAAATGATGCAGTTCTAGAAACATGAACATTTTCAGAAAAAAAAATTTTAAAAGATAATCCAACCAGTGGGGTTAAAACAGAGCAATCTCAGAGGTAAAGTATCCAGGGTTAAGAAAAAAAGTACAGGGAGATTTTATTTTTAGAAAAGATTGGAGCCTGGCTGAAAAAAAAGTTCTTGGTGGTGTTATCCAGGGCTTAAGAGGGCACAAAGGCGCAGAGGGTCAGAAAAGGGGAGGGGCTGAATTGCTCGGGAACATCAAAGAGAAGCTCAGCAGATCTCAGGGAAAGGAAAGAAACAGAAAACACTACTGGCCCTCACCTTATCACCAAAAGCTGGTTGTAGTTTGACCGGTAAGATTCTTAGACATGACAGAAGGCAAAAGAAAAATACCAGATGGTTCCTCCCTTAGGAGGAACATAAGGGAACCAAATGAGGATCAAGGAAAGGAATAAGAACATATTAATAATAACAATAACAGCAATAAAGACACAGAAACCAAAAATGAGGAGTCAAGGACAGACTGGGGACACCTGGTGGGGAGGGGCGGGGGAGGGT
>JAGFMF010011737.1:1104123-1147767 GCA_019455555.1 Galemys pyrenaicus | reverse complement strand
TCTTAGGGACTGAGGTGACGGTGCACGGGTGAAAATGGTGGTGGGAACCCCCTGGGGACTACAAACTATGTCAAATACAATTAAATATAATAATAATAATAATAATAAAAAAAAGATTCTTAGACATGAATTACCCTCAGTGGTGAGTTTGTCATTCAATAAGTACTTCCTGGGAGTTTATTGTAAGTCAAGAGTTACCTTAAGCAATAGTAAATCAGAAATTAACAAGCAAAAAAAGAAAAAAAATAATTCTAGTCTTTGTCTTCAAGAAGTTCATAATCTGTGTTTGAGATTGACAAGTAAACAGTCATAAGATAGTATAAATAAAACAAACACAAAATATTGAGGTAGAGGCAAATGTACAATACTGGGTAGATGGAATCCTGAGAGATCCAAGAAGTTTTCTTCTTATGAAAAATGGAATGGAACTGATTTTGGAAGTCTGAATCTTAATTCAATGCTTCACTTCTAGAAATTCTATTACTGCACATATAAAAAATATTAGACTTTATAAGTGAATGTGTGAGAGTACAGTGACCTAAGTACACCACTTATAAAAGTCTTAAGACACTCCAGCTGCCAGAGTAGGACATCAGTCCTTACATTAGCTTATCTAGTCCTCTCCGGGTCATGTTAGGATTCCCCTGTCCATCTGACCTCTTGCCTTTCCCTCTAGTCATCTGTGCTCTGGACTACAGACTTCAGCTCCTTCTAATGACCACTAATTGCATTTTTGCTCATCTCTTGCTGTGAATCTGGGACTTCTGACCTCTCCAGTGAATTCTGTACTCTTTCCCTTAGCCTTGGGGTGGGATGAGGATGGGGTCAGAGACTCTCCTCTATTGCAAATTAAGAAGCACACCCTTGTTTTGCTTCCACACTCCCTTGCTGAGTGCAGGGTGTGCCTTTTAATAGGACTTTTCCAAAGGTGCTATAGGTGGGAGAAGGAAAGCAAAATCTATGACATGATCTACAACTATTTCTGGATGCGACTGCTCTCAGAGCTCAGGGTCAGGTGCACATTTACAGGTTCCTTATAGCATTCCTTGACCAGCAATATGGCTTTGGCTTCTGCCAAGTCCTTCTGTGAGTTATGAACTGTTATCACTTCATTGAGAGGAATCTGTTCAAGTATACAATGCTTAGAATTCTTATGCCAAAAGCAAAGACCCAGAGAGAAGGAGTGGTTTCTTGGTGAGATGTTAAGTCCTATTGTCCAAAATCTCACAACTTATCCAAAGGTCAGCAAGTTTCTCAGATCGTCAATGCAATGCTTTAGTAAAATTGTTAATTTTACTAACAATAAGCAAGTGCTTACGTGTGCTAAGAGCCAGGCATTGTTCTAAATGCTTACATTATTAATATAATCTTTAAGACAATATTGTAAGATATGTCAAATTATTCCCCCATTTTATAGATGAGGAAATTGAAATATAATACAGTTAAATAATTTGTCCAAGATTAACACAACTGTAAGTGGCAGAACTGGTATTCAAATTCAGTCTGATTCCAGAGCACATGCTGCTACCCAGCTTCACATACAAAAAGCAGTACACTGGCCAAACTCTGAGTCATTTTAGTTTTTCTGAATTGTGTTTAGTTCATTTACATTAAAATTCACTCATTTAAAGTGTGCAGCTCAGTGGTTTTCAGTATATTCTCTGAGTTGTATAGCATCACTGCAATTCAATTTCAGAATGTTTTCATTACCCTCCCTGCATCATTCCCAATTCCTGCTTCTCTCCTCTTGTAGTCCTTGCAAACTAAAACATCTACTCTATCTCTACATGTTTTCTTGTGCTGGACAATTCATATAAATGAAAACATATGCCATGTGGTCCTATATGACTGACTTATTTCAATTTGCAAAAGTTATATAGTTATTAATTGATAGCACATATTACGATATCATTCTTTCTATTGCTAAATATATTATACTGTATGGATTTTTTTGTTATTCACTCATCAGCTGGAGGACATATGAATTATTTTTACTTTGGTGCTAGTATGAATACTACTGCAAAGAAAGTTCATATCCAAGGTTTCATCTGGTCATATGTTTCATTTCTCTTTGGTTTACAGCTAGTAGTGGAATTATGAGGAATTCTTTATCACTTTTAACTTATTCAAAGTATAGGTTACCTAGAGTACATTTAGATGGAATTTCTACTGGTTTGCTGTAGTTAGCTCCTTGAAGTGTTTTTTTACTAAAGAAAGAGAAAATCGAACCTTACTTTTTCTTAGGCTTCTAAAATTCTACTCACTGACTCCAAGATCCAAGGAAATACTCACACACAATGTATATACACATACCAGAAAGATAAGCAAGAATTTATAGGCAGTCTAAATCCCTATAGAGAAAACAAATATCCTCCTCACTCCCATCCTAACCTGGTCTCAAAGCAGCGTCCATTTTGACTCTCTGGTTCAGACTCATAGCATCACTCATACCACCAAACTGATAAAGCTTCTCACTGAAAAATACTTTCTTTGTAGTTCTCTAGTTAACCATGTATCTGATCTTGGTGGCTAATTTGAATTCAGCTCATCAGAAAAATGTTAAAGTGTTATTTCTCCTTTCTAGTCCAGTGATTGACCTTCCTTCTCAAACTTAGCAGTTCTGGGCTGTCCACACCAAATGTCTTTTCCAACATAGCCTAAGAAATTTGTGCGGGACAAAAGTCCCTCCAGAAGAAACAAACAGTTCCCTGATTGCTGGGCTTTTAGTGATGTCCCTCAGCTCTTTCCTGACCCACTTCTGAGCCAGTACCTGTCTCAAGTTCTTACCTGTGGATTTGATACCTTTATCTCACAAGATCATGATGCTCTCTCTTCCTTTCTGGTACTGAGACTCTGGTCCCCCTCATCACCCTGATGTTGGCGCGCCCCATTCTCTCCTCTCCTCTGTACTGATTTTGATGTACCCACGATCCTTGGGCTCTGCCTTGCTCTCCTGGTTCAAATATCCTGCTTTATCCTCAGGCTGCTGTTGACAGTGCTAACATAACCTAGACCATCACTCCTGTTTTATCAAGTATCTGAACCAGGTCTGCATTAAAAGTAACTTGGCAAAGATGGATTTAATTCCATTTCCTTTTCATTAAAAACGTCCATACAAGTTGAGAGAGAGAGAGAATATCAGATCAGAAGCAGCATTTAAAAATGACTTGAAAATTATCAGTGAATCTGTGTAATGATTCATCATTTAATTAAAAGGATGGAGTTTCTCTAAATCTGGCATAACTTAAATGCACTGAATGAAGTAAATTCAAATGCTATTTATTACATAGAAATATTTAAAGTGAGATGGAAGAAAAATAATTTATAATCCCTAACATTTTAATATAATAAATTGATTTTGAAGCCCAGTTGCATATACAAGGATAGAATCAGGTACTATCAGATAAATAATTAGAAATGAGACATTTATGCCATTTTATTCAACATAGCTATTCAACTCAGAAGTATACTTAATAATGAACTGGTGTTTCAAAATTAGTTTAAGTACGTTGATCATCATAAAATATTTAATGTTTCCTTTATGTGCAAGAATGGTGCTAAAAGCTTTACATGCGTTTCCTGCTCTATCTAAGAGTACCTTTATTAGTAGGTATTATTATCACCATCTTAAAAATAGAAACAATAATGCTTGAGTAAATGAAATACCTCCCTCAAGGCTACCTAGCTTTTAAAAGCTAGGTAAGTGATTCCAACCCAGGTTACCTGGCTTCAAAGTCAGAGCAATTCACCACTAAGTATATCAATAAGAGGATTCTCTAATAGTTTTCTTTATATTCTTCATATTCCTATACAATCTATACTAAGCTTAACATGAAGGAACACTATGGTGTTGATTCATTTGGGCTGTGCTGCTTAGGTGAAAGTTTAGGTCAGTGAGAGCAAGTCCTTAAAAAAATGCTGTATGAGTCCAAAGATATTTTTTATTCAGTACTTGAACTGACCACAAACCCTGGGAGGACAAAAAGCAAGTTACCTGCATAATTTTTCAGACATCATAAGGAACTCATTGCCCAGAATATTCACAAGCTATAATGTGGACACTGCAAAATTCATACTTTTTAATAATACTCTTAGCATGCTTAATGATAACTATTACATAACTATTATTAATACACATGTTTACTAAATATGAGTTAGTTAGAAGGTTAGTGTATTTTTCTTCAGTTGAATTGCCCATGGTAGGTATTCTCTTTCCTTTGATGGTTTATGACCAGCACTCCTGTTCATCTGATGTCCCCTCTCTTCTTTCCTTATTTCTCCTTTACATAATGACACCCATCTGTCTCTCATACACCAAACAGCTCCCACACTCATTGTTTCCTCAGCATTCTCTCCCTGCTGCATACACTTCAGATCAAACACATTCTCTTGCTTTCTTTTTCTCTGGATCTAGTTCTCAACAAAAATTTAGCAGTTGGTTGGATTCAATTAGTTTTTTAAAAATCAATTGCTTTCAAAATACTACTTTTTAATTGCATTCAAGACCAATTGTCCTTTCTACGATCCCATCTTCTCTGTTTACTTGTTGCCCTAAACTTATGGTTTTGTTATCTGAGTCTCCCTCTGTTGTATCATGTTTGCTTAAAGTCTTCATTCAAATGTCCTTGAGCATCTAAGCAATCTTGTGTTTGGTAGCAGGTCCATCTGTGTCCCAGCTGCCATGTCCATCTGCCTCTACAATAGCCATGGCTGTCTGTCCCTCTGGCCATCCTATACCTAAGTGTCGCTCTCATCTCTGCTGACCTCTCTTTTCCAGTTCTCTTCCCTGTCTTCCAGAGGAGACCACTGACAGATGATATTCATTTACAGTCCCTCCACGCTTTCTTTGCAGATCACAAGCATGATTTGTTTCAGAACATTCAAAGGCTGGAGAGAGGCTGTTGGATGTGGCTGCCCAAGGAGGACCATATGCCTGACATAAATCCAGAGGAAAGGGTCCTGACCCCTGATTCCTTGACCCCTTCTCTCAGGCTTTATATTAACACAGAACATTTTTCTCCAACATATTACTGACACTGCACTGATATATGCAACCTGAAACTTTCATATTTCAAGACCTAATATTTATGTACAGAGGTAAGCATTTTAAAAGGCAGTCTGAATACATCCATCACTGATAAATCATCCCAGAAATTATGTTGTAAAGTAATTTTTCTATTTGGTTGATTTTTTTCATGTAATATATATGATCTCTTCATATATATTATATATATATACACATATATAATATATGTATGGACTAGAATGAACAGATTTGGCCAAGTTCAGTAACTATCTCAGGCATTACCAGTGGTTTTAAACCTGCCCACATCAGTATCTCCAGGGAGACAGTGGATTTCAGCTGCTGCATCAACCAACCTGTTGCCAAGGAAACAAGAGAGGGCAAAAAACAAACAAACCAAAAACCTCAATAACATTCAATTTCAAGCCAGTCATGATATCCCTGAAAGGAATTTCAACAGTTCTATGTAGGAAGCTAAAATGGGCTTCTAATTATAAATTCTAAGTCATCTCCTCTTGCACCAGGTTATATTCTCTGCTTAGAACTCAATCTCTGCTTATAAAGGCATATAGTCCAGATATCAGAATAGCAAGAAAACTCTCCTGAAGGAAAGAAGAACAAAGAGGAGAAGACAGAGCAAAAGAGACAGAATCTAGGTGGGAAAATGGTTAAAAATGATGTTGTTAAAGTATGTAACATACTTTTAAGATAAGTGAAGTCCTAATTTCTGGAAATAGTAGAGATGGCATAGAGTTCAGTTCAAAATTTGTCAGATTTTTAAAAAACATTTATTTTTATTTATCCATACAAGAGCTGGGGTGCAGGCCAGAGGTGCGGGGGGATGCCGGGGGAGGATTCATCAGAGACAAAGTGGGGAGCAGGACAGGAAGAGCTACTGAAATACACTGCTGAGGGGATCAGTGGGTGACGCAGGAGAGGTCTGCTGTGCCATATGGGTCAGCTCCCTGGCCAGGGATAGAATTCACTGGAGATAGTTTCATAGTGCTGTGCTTTACCTCCTGTGCCACCAGGGAGGCCCTCAAATTTGTCAGATTTTAAATGCATTTGTATGTGCATTTAAATAGTAGCAGGTTGAAAAGTTCTATACACATGAATATATTAGAAAATATGAAACTTAGTCTACCATTTATGTTTTATATTTAATTACAAACTATATAGGGCAGGACTTCTAATACCTTCTTTGCATTAGAGGGTATTGTTCCCATAACATACAAAAAGCAACATATTTAATTTCTGTTTCATTAGTGCTTATAACTTTCAAGTGTATAAAGGTTGAGCTACAATGTTATGTTTGGATACAGTTAACTAGCAAGTAAAGATTGTAAATATGTATAACATAAATCTTTGTTAGAACATTGAATGGTCTGTCAGTTTGATAGCCAGTGGCTATTGATGCCCTGTCCAGAAAATCTCATTGACCTATTCTCAGTGATCTACATTGGGCTTCCACTCAGTTCTTTGCACTCCAACAGCCCTTACCCAGGTCCAACAGCCTCCTGCCCACAGGCTTTCTTCCTTGCAAAATTTATAGGTCTTTCAAATCACTAGGTTTATTTTTTTTTCTTTTTCTGTTTGTTAGATTTAATTGTATTTGACATCGTTTGTAGTCCCCAGGGGGTTCCCACCACCATTTCACCCGTGCACCTTCACCTCAGTCCCTTGTGCTCTTTATGCCCTCATCGCCGTCTTTGCCCTCCCCTCCCTCTGCCCATCCCTGTGGTCCCTTGGGTATATCTTTGATCTTTTGATCTTGTTAAGTTTTTATTTGTTTCTTTGTTTGTTTTTGTTATGATTTGTTTTGTTATGATTTTTTTTTGTTGTTTATTTGTTTTGTTTTCTTCTTTATTTTTTGTTGTGGTTGTTGTTCTTTCACATTCCTCCTAAAAGTGAGGCCATTCAATGTTTTCTCTTGCCTTCTGACTTGTTTCACTGAGTATAATTCCTTCTAGCTCCATCCATGTTTCTATAAATGGCCCTAGCTTCTCATTTTTGATTGCTGAATAGTATTCCATTGTGTATATGTACCACATCTTCTTGATCCAGTCCTCTACTTGGGCATTTGGGTTGTTTCCAGGTCTTACCAATTATAAATAGTGCTGTAATAAACATGGGGGTACAGGTACTCTTTTGGATCGGGGTTTTGTGTCCTTTGAGTAGATCTCTAGGAGTGGGATTGCTGGGTCATATGGTGGTTCCATCTCTAATAGGCCGAGGAACCTCCATACGGGCTTCCATAGTGGTTGGATTAACTTGCATTCCCACCAGCAGTGTAGTAGGGTTCCTTTTTCCCCACATCCTCACCATCATCAAATCACTAGGTTTAAATAACATTTTCTGATGGGAATACTAATGAATGCCCTAGACTAGTGCTTATCTATTTTCCATGTACATATGAATGATCTGGATTTGGACTCAGTAGGTCTGCGTCTCCAATAACATGCCAGGTGATGCTGAATTTGCTGGTCTAAGACCCTGGACTACAAATTCCCTAAAGGCTGCATGTGTCTTAACACTATACATAAACTTCTTGAGGATGGGCCTGCAAATCTGTAAATTCTTGCTATGTCTACAATTGCTTATAAATAAATAGTGGGCAAAATTTTTTACACTTCCTTTGTAGTATTTTGTTATCCTGTATAATGATGGACTCATAGCAAAGTACACAACTTGAATCCCCATCCATACAAAGACATAATCTGAATTATTCAAGCTCCCAACATAGAAATATCCCATAGAAGATATTCAAGAACTAGATGTTCATTAAATGAATGAATTTTTTTGAATATTCATTGCATGTTTCCATGTATTTCTCAACATCCACAAAGGAAATCACATAGGTGAAAATTTTTCATATTCTAATGTGCCTGTGCATCACCTGGAGATCCCATTCAAATGCAGGTTTTGTATAGATCTAGGGTGGCCCTGATTCATTAAGTGTGAGTGAGGCATCTTTAACTTGATCTCAGATGATACTCAGGTAATCTGGGCATTTTTAGCAACAAACATACAGAAACAATACCATCAAAAACACAAAGCTTTCACATATGAGTTGGACCTTACCACAGTACACATTTGCTCATGTCTTTCATAAAATGTGTTTAAAGACTCTTGCTCTCCAGCCTCTTGGGGAAAAGGTCCTGTGGTAGTAGGCATATATGTAGCAAAGGGAGTATTATACAGTTATTAAAACAATACCTCCAATATTCAATCATATGCTAATTCTGCTTCAGTATTAAGTCTGATGAGAGAGGATGATATTTTAAGATCAAACAGTTTCTTTTCAATAATAATAATAACAACAAGAAAGAAACAAAAACCAAAAATGAAGAGAAAAGGACAAACTGGGGACACTTGGTGGGGAGGGAAGAGGGAAAGGGTGGAGGGCAGACGGGATCAGGGGGACTGAGGTGATGGTGCACTGGTGTTACGGTAATGGGGAATACATGGGTATTACAATTGATGTCAAATATATGTAAATTAAAAGAAATTTTATATTAAAAATACTTTGAAATGTCAAAAAATTAATATTAAAAAAATAAGAAAAAAATTTAAAAATGAAAAAAAAAACAGTTTCTTTTAATGAATGACAATGCTGGGAGCAATTGTTTAAGAAAGATTGTCATGGGAATAAGATTTCTAGCTATTGGAAAAGGATCTATATTAAAATTGAATTATTGATTTTTTAAAAAATTTGTCATAATGCTAATACCAAGGAATATCAAATGAATGGCACTGAATTAGTTCTGAGACCACAGAGAAGTTGAATATAATATTTATCTGCAATCATGCTATAAATAACATTTTAAAAATGTTATCTTTCTTTTCCCATATTTTACTTCATATGTAAAGGTCTATAAACCACCATACTTGGGATTTAGAGAAGAACATTAGTTGTCATTTGGTCACCTCTGATTTCTTTTCATAAAACAATCTTTTGTAATTAGGGTCACTGTCTATACCCTAAATATTTTGAAAATGCTAACTGTCAAGCTCCATGCTCTGCAAGTCTGGATAAGGTAGATAATCGTAGGTTTTGCTGATTACTAAGTAGTGTTGTGCTGTAGTCAGAGACTAAGGACTCCACACAGTTGTGAAGAGAACTGATTTTTCATTTGTTGTTATTGCAGTAGATGCCATAGTAATCATCATTATTGCTGCTGTTCTGTAAAAAGGCATCCATTTTAGAAAGCCTGAGTACATTTTCAAAATGCATAATCACATTTACTCTACCCATTTGCACATATCACTGAGCATTTTATATCTATTCAGGTAATGCTTTGATAATGAGCCTCATGCATGCAACTTTATACAATGTCTTGGATGTAAATACAACAACCATGTCTGAACTGAGCTTAGTGGATAGCTAAGCAGAAGACTTTAGGAGATGACACAGATTAAATAGATCTGTCCATCTCCCTCTCACATTCCTTATCTCTGACCATTGCCTTTATTCTCACCTTGATTTTCCCCATACTCATTTTTCTATTTATGAAGCTCAAGATTAGAAATTATAGAGAAGGTTAGTTAAAGAGAGAGTTGGTATATTAGGAGAAGTTGTAGCAAAACGGATTTTTTTTTTTTAAATAAGAGCTAGGGAAGTGAAGGGTCAGAGAAAAGGACAACCTATTCCTGGAGAAGCAGTGTGAGGAAAAGAAAAGGATCTGAATAAAGAGAATAAATAACACTTTAAACCACCCCCCTTAAGTTTTCAATCCTTGGGTTACTGTCATTATCCTCCACATTATTCCTGTCATAGTTCTTGACATTTTTAATATCCATATAGACAATTCCTCCAATTGCCTCATCTCAGTTCCATTGAGACTGGCCCCCTTTCATCTCTCCTCAGGCCTCTCTCCTGGTTTTAATCTTTGCAGCCTTAAAACCTTGACTTCAATAGTCTTTGGCTGTCAGGTCTAGGTGTTTTCTAAGACTCTGAGGTTCTTAATTTAAAACAAGACTAACCATTCCTAATTTAATAGGGGAAATCTATGTTTATCCAGATGTTTAATTGCCTACAATATACCCAAGTAATTAAAATTTTCTAATGTAACTAAAAGGGCTTTAGGAAAATTGGATTCCATGTGGTCAAGTTTGGGCCTTTATTCCTTTACTCTGACTAATAAGCCATTAAAGCAAATCTTTCACTTAAAAACAGAAATCATTAAAAACTGGAATCCAATAAGAAAATTCACTTTCAGTTAAATGTACAGGAACTAATCAATACTACATCAGCCAATTTATTTTACATAAATTTTAGAATAAAACATTATTCATGCTGTATTTTATATACATGGATCATTTTTAAGAGTACTGCCAGGAATTTAGTAGGCTTTTTGTCCTCCTTCCTTGGTATTTCCATCTTTTGCAATGACTTTAATGCTATTTGTGGAGAAAAGTTGGTTCTAGTTAAAGAAGTTTCAAGCAATTACTGAAAAGGGAAGAGACTTTTTGTTGATACATTTTCAGGGAGCGATTTCTTGTTTCTTCACCTGTACATTCCTGTTTCTTCTTAGTATCAAGAGTAATAGTAAAAATGACTCAGATTGTATAAATCACTTGCTTAAAATCATTCAATGATTTCCAACTCTATTTAGAATAAAATCCAAATTCTTTTTTAGGACTTCAGGATTCTACATCATCTAGCTACTATGTATCTCTCCAAATTAAATGTATCTCTCCAAATTAATTTGGCAACATACTGTGTTCATCTCCATCCTTTAATAAAGTTCAGGAAGGGGACTCCCTGGTAGTGCAAGGGGTTAAGCACCTCACTGTGAAGCATCCACATTTACTTACATGGCGCAGCAGACCTCTCCTGCCTTGCCTGCTGCTCTCCTCAGCAGTATATTTTAGTCAGTCTGCCTGTTCTGCTCCCCACTCTGTCTCTGGTGAATCTTCTCACCCCCCCCTCTGGCCAGTACCCCAGTTCTTGTATGCATAAATAAATCTTTTAAAAATAATAAAAAATAGAGATCAGCAAGATTTTCCCACCTTAAGACCTGAACTCATACAATACCCTTCACCTGAAATGATCTTCCTCTAAAGGTTTTCACAGGGCTTTTTCTTTTTCATTATTCAGTTTCTTCCCATATGTCATTTTTTCAGAATCTATCCTAATTATCCTACCTAGTAATAGGTCTCTATATTCTCACCGCCCTGTTTGTTTCATTCATGGAAATTATCACAATTGCATGGTTAGTTCATCCATTTTCTTCTTTACATTACTTATTTTTTGTCTATCATCTCCAACTAGATTGTAATCTCCATAAGGTGAGGATAGAGACCATGTCTTTCTAATGTATTCTTGAATTCCCACTCGTAGTGTAGTGTTTGGAAAATAGCGAATGCTCAATAGACATTTATTGAATGAACAAATGAATTGTGAAAAGATGTAGAAAGAATCATTTACATTAATAGTTGAAGCTTCAGAAAAAGTATAGTCATGGAAAAGCATGTGTATTAAGGAAAAGACTATGGATAAAGCTCTGTAGAAGTAGAGCCCTGATATTTATGGGGTGGAAAGAACAGAAAGGGTTCCCAAAAAGAGAGAGAAAGTGTCTTAGGAGAAGGACTACTAGAAGAGAGGGGATATACCATGGTAAAATATACTATGTGTTTGTTGGTTCCTCAGTACTCAGAATAAACCTAGTGTTCATTTGGCATGAAAAATATAAGTGTCCATCTATGGGATAAAAAATGAAAGAATAAGGAGAATGGGTTCAAAATGAGCTGAGGAAATCTAGAAAGATGAGGGCTTAGACCATCTAAACAGAAACATTCACTTTCCAACATATTTAGAATAATAATTAATTTGCTTCACATGTATTTACTTCTGTCCTTTGCCTCCTCTACTAGAATGCATACTCTAGGAGGTCAGAAAATCTTTCTTTATTCAATGATGTATTCCAAACTCTGAGAACAATTCCTGACAAAGTCAAAGAGATGAGTATTGAAAAAATTTAAAACCTTGCTTTATATATAAAATAATTGGTTTTTAAAATGCTTTGGTGAGCCCAAATGATAACCATGATAAGATTGTTAAACCAACCATTTTTCTACCAGCGAGTCAGGTGGACACTATTTCTAAGATTTGTGCTCCATCATCCCCACAGACTGTGTGATCTGACAGAGGTGGCAATGTCAGCAACCCAATAATTTATTGTTCAGTCTCCTCAGTGGTAGTCAGTTCTTTAAATCCTTATACAACAATAATAGCAAAAACCAGAGGGTCTGATTTTTCTCTATTATCATGGCACATAGCCCTTCCTACTCACTGAAGCTATTGTAAAGAACGTATCACTCCACAAGAGATTCACTAAAGATCCAGAGAACCTGAACTTTTCCACAGATCAGGGGTTCACCACCTGAGAGAAATCTACGAATCTTTTCAATTCAGTGATACTAGTATCACAACTGGAAGATTATTGCAGTATATAATTTATTCACTTTTATAAATTAGTCTGTTTCCAATGTCTCTGACTTGTTTTTATATTTTTCATTTTTCTCATGATTTTCTGGAAAAAACATCTATTTTCATTTTCTGGACTCAGGAGGACATATAAAATTGTTCATATTTTTTCTTGTTTTTGGTGGTTGACCCTATTATAGTTTTTCTGAATATATTTCTCACTTGGTCTTCCTATTATGCCTAAAGTTGAATAGAATTTTAAATTATCTCACGTTTCTATATTTCTTGGTATTGTGGAAATGTCTAGATGCTATTGACTAAGATGGCTTGGGATAGTAAGTGGGGTAAGTGGGAGAGAGGACTTGTGGAGGGTGTGAGGAAACGTTGGATAGAATTGGAAGTAGAAAATGTATGAGAAATGAAGGGGCCATTTCAGAGGAAGAAAAAAATGCCTATAAGGATGTATGTACAAGGAGTTTGAAAAATTTATTACTGAGAATTTATATATGTTTATATATAGATGATTTTTAAAATAACCGGCATGCGTCAAATATTTAGATTTCAAAGAACCCACTACATGTGGCACAAGCACCAAAAGCACTGATATCAGAACAGCAGTTTATCCAGAACGCCTAGTAAAGGAGGAATATTTCTAAGTACTTGTCATTGATTGGTCAGCTGCTGTTTCCATGGCAATCCATGTACAGCTCAAGCATTTTTTTCTCTCCTATCCTACATTTCCTCCATTACATAGCAAAGAATGCCAAGATTATAACAGACATGCTCGGTAAATGTAATGTGGTACTTCAGCCATTGAAGTTGGGACTGATTATTCTAATTAGAGAATCATTACAGTGTATATCATGGCCCCCCAAACTGGCAAACCATTAAAAAAAAAAAAGGCCTTGTATTTATCTTACAGTTGGAAAGAATGCCCTTTATCTAGGTGGTTGGTTTATTGAATATACACATAGGTTTAGGAAAATAGCAATGTATACTGTAAGCTGGAAAGAGTGAATCCTTTAGTTTCTTTAAATTTCCTTTTACACATTCAGTTGAATTCTGTCTGTAGAATGAGCACATTTATCTTAGGTATGTCTGGCATCTGAACAGTTCTTTTAGATTAAAACTAGTCCTCTGTTTTGTAAATGTGAAGAATAATTATCACTACTCCTCAGAAATTGCTATGAGGGAGATACTCTTCAACATGATGTGTTTCCATTGTTCCCTTCTCTAAAAGAAGCCCAAATTTCTGGGTTCTCACTGTAATGGAATTTGCTGCTGTAGTGTACTTGACCATCTGTTTTCTACTCACTCTGTTTGATGACAGTGTCTGGTTTGTCTTAGGGGAATTATTCTGTCCTCATTCTGAGGTCATGTACTTTGTCACAGGTAACCCTATTCTCACTTCCAGGACTGGATGAGGGTTAAGCTTAGGTCTCTTGGTGATTGATTTAAGGATAACTATGGGACCAAAGCCAACCTATGAGTCAGTTGCATGCAGAATTAATTCTAGAACTTTTGCTGTCTGGGAATGAAGGCACATAGAGGAGAGCAGAGCAAGAGACAGAGAGTTGTAAAATAGGAATCATGAGAGCACTTTCTTTGTTAATGCTGTGGGAGTTAAATGAATTTATAATATACACACTCAAATAGTGCCTGACATAGAGAAAGTGCTTAATAAATATTAACTATTATCATTAACATTGTTTGAACCCTCTCTTAAAGTCAGTTTAAATTGATGTTCTGTCATTTGTAGCTGAAAAAGTCTCTTTATGGGCGGTTGAGTGGTGGGTATAATGTGGTAACATACATCTGAAGAGGTGTGAACCTATACCACTGAATCATATACAACCTGGTACATGTTACCTCAACATAAAATAAACAATTTTAAAAAGCCTCTCTGTGTCTACTATATCTCAATTTCTATCAGATATGTATGTAAAATTTCAAAAATACATTTAGCATTTGTACTCTTAACCCAGTTATTCTACTTACAGGTATATATTTGAAATGTGAATAAAGTTTATGCACAAACACAGCTATTGTGTAATATTATTTATAAAAGAAAAAATTCAAATACCTGACTTGTCAAAAAATAAGATTAATTACCTTAAGTTTAATCTATATTGGCATATATTATGCTGTTGTTAAACTATGTCCAGTAAGTGTTTTTAATGTGTCATTTCATGGTATTATGTTAAATGGAAAAAAACAACAGAAGACATAACATGTATTCATAAATACATATGGTATGAACTCAGGTATATTAAATAATTGCATAAAAAGGATCTATTTTATTTGAGTCTCAGTATGATAAGCAATTTAACTTTTTTTCATGTTCCTACATATGGGTACATATGTAGAAATTTTTATACTCTAAACAAATATTTGCTAATATTTTAGGCATATGTTCAAAAATGGGAATTGAGAAAAATGCAGAAATCGTAGGAATGTTCTCTAATTTCAACACTTACAGATTTGATAGGAACCTGAAGCTGAGAAGTTGTCACTAACTCAACCTCTCACAGTATTTAGCAGATATTTTAAGACTCAGAAGATATGGATGTGAATCATATTCGAGGTTTTTTTTTTCATTTCCATTATAACACATTTTTTTCTATATACAGCAAAGAGTGGACACATCTAAATTTGCATCTGGTTTCCATAGTAACTGCTTTTCAGCTTTTAACATTAAGCACCACCTGTTGTTCTGTGGACAAACCAACAAATAACATCACAGACTATAGAGGGGAAGAAAGGGTGCATACACCTGATTTCAAGTTGCACTTCCCTAATGTACCATGTCTCTCCAACATTCAGTCATACACTATCATAGACCTATGGCAAACTCCTTGCCATGCCTACACATACAGCAGCTGTATTTCCCTAGTTTAAAAATATTAAATCCTTACATTCACACACTGCTAGAGCAATATGGAACTCACAGCCAGACATAATAGAACACTGCATATAGAACTAAGAATTATGTATTTCATGTGATATTTAAGGATTCTGAAAATTACAACACATTTAAGACTCTCACACAAGCTCTCGGTTTCTCTACATTTGCACAAGAACACACATACCACACAGAGTCACACTTCTAAATATATCGAGTTATTTTGGAAATTGTATAAACCCTTTTTCTCTAATTCATTTTTAGGCTCTCTTACTTGCAAGCAAACCAGCTGTTGGGGAAGACATGGGGATTTTCCTTAATTAAAATGATTTCTCATTGCTCTGATTTTACAGACCCTAAATTATGATAGCAAGAGTCTTCCTCCCTGGCAAGACTTCCCTTGCAAAGGGCAAAAGAATTTTCAGATGCTAACTTACTTAGATTTTATTATCCCTCAGATATGTGTATTAAACCATTCAGGTAAGTAAGAAGAGACAAAATGATTTTTGAAAAAATATGTTTAGCTACTCAAAATGACATAGCATTTATTGTGAAAGGATGTTGCTCATAGTTTGAAATATTGATTAAATCAGGGCTTTTCAGTTGGTCAAATGTATACGTATTACTTGTTTATCTATTTGCTGTTCAGCATCTAGTTTTTCCTATCAAGGTGTTAACCCAGCCTCCAGCAGCATCTAAGTCAGGAATTCTGAGACACAGCTCAGCTTCTGTGGTCAATCTCAACTTCTTGTTTCCATGTTGCTTTTGTCAAAGCATGATTTCCTCCTCATCTCTTTCTCTCTTCTTTCATCTCCCCTCTAATGTGAGGCACAGGAAAGAGGGTTAGCTTTGAAAGCCAAAGGGCCTAGGCAGAACACAGCTCTATGTGTAATAGCCACATGACTTGTCCCAGCCTCAATCCTCTCTGCAGAAAAAGTTGATTACATCCATCTCAGATGAAGTGAGGATGGAATGCAGTAAAGTAAATATTACTGAGCATGATACTTGGCAGGCAACCACACATTTGGTTTCCTTGATCCATGTCTACTTCTAAAACTTTTCCTTCTCCTGAGATGGAGGTTACAGTGGTCACCTCCTAAGGACAACCAAAATTCCAGTAATCTCCTGACGCTGAGCTCCCTCTTAGCTCTTCTTTCTTAGCAGCCACAGGAGTAGTTGCTTCAGTGGCAAGAATGACCCAAACCTTCATGGAAATGGAAAACATCTCATCAGAAACAGTTATGACCTGCTGGGCCAAAATCACAAGAAAGCAGAATGAGATTTTCAGACCCCTAAAAAAAGGGAAAGCAATCAAAATAAATAATAATTTAGGAGATGCCATTTGCAAAGTCCTTAGTATAGAGCCTAGCACACTGTGAGTGCTCAGTAAATGTTATGCAGCCCCATAAAGTGTTTTTGGAATGGATGGTTAGACAGGTGAGTGGAGGCCACCCTGCATGCTCGGTTGAGTAGTATTAAATGAACTGCTAACGATGGTGATCATGAACACAAACCGATTTCTGCTTAACTAAGGGTGTATGTGCAGAGATGACATTTCCTATGAAACAGGAAGGGTAGGATATCTCACTTCTATCAAAACAGAGTAGTAGGTTAAATGGAGATATAAACCACAATATAGACTATAATTTTACTTTCAGCAGAAATCAGCATAAAACGAGTCTCCAAAATCTGTCACCTTGGATTTCAAAAATATTATTCTGGGACATAGTAATTTCTAACATGAACAAGAGTGAGAGATGAAGTCACTCTGAACTTTTCATGATAGCTGCAAATTCCATCAACTTTACTGTAAAAGTAGGAAGAGAAATAGAGCAAAAAAGAAAATGTTACATTGCTTGTTGGAAAGCTACAAAATAAAAGTTTCTCATTCCACCCCCCAAAACCTTCCACTGTCATTTGAGGAATATTGGTGATGAGTAAAATGTCCTGCTTAGAATGAAAACATTCTAGAGGTCAGAAAAGTAAAGATCATGTAGATCTGAAACATTTAACCAGAGTCCCTGGGGTAAGTTTGGCGTCTGGGGTGGATGGCAGATCTGTGAATCCTCTGAAATGATGCACTAACGTATGTGTGTGTGCTCCTTCTGGAATGCTGTAAGACAGCGGTGGAAGTTAGGACATTAACTTTGCTTTCTTCCTAAATAGGGATGTGGCTGAGTAGATGGAACATAACTCAAATATTAAAGGAACAGCTTTCTGTAAAGATTTCCCTGCTAGAAGCTCCTAGCCTGTGTAGATTCATCAATGGTGCAGTCAGCCCTGAGCACAAAAGGAAAGTATCTCCATAACCATTCCCCCTCTTCCATCAGGGAAGATTGTAATTTGCGGAGTGTCATCATCCCCTAATAGGGACTTAAGCCCAAGAAAAATGACTCTGTGTGGCACCTACTTCCCCAATATTTTATATTTTGGGATTAATAAATTAGAAATCCAATCTAGCTTTGTAGAGGATGTCTATATGTACATGTTCACTTTTTGCTAATCTGTCACTTGGCAGTGATTCTGACGAGGTGATTTATGGATGTTATCAATTCTTAAAGGTTCCTAGCTTAGTCGGCTGAATAAAATAATTTTACTGATATAGGATGTGAAGTGTTGGAGAAGTTAGGAGACTTTCTTGAGGAAACTGGAAGAACCACAACCAGGGAACCATTCTATCCGTGCCATAGCCACATGTCTGAAGTGAGGACAAATATCACTAAGTGTCATTCTTGGCAATTCATCACTTTTAACATATCCCCAGTGGAAACCAAGTCCTTTAGAACCTGTCTTGGTCAGTTTGGGCTACTATACCAGAATACCATAGCCTAGATGACTTAATCAATAAGCATTTATTTTCAGTTTCAAAGTCTAGAAATCCAATTCTTCAGGGTGCTTGGAACGATCTTGGTGAAGGAAGGTCCTCTTCTTGATTTACAGATGGTCATCTCCTTCTAGCCTCACCTAATGGAGGGAAAGATCCCTTTTGGGCCTCTTCTTTCTTATTTTTAAATGCAGAGTGTTTTCTGTACTTTTGTTTATTATGACCTTAGTGTTTACATGAAGAGATATGGAAATGATAGGTGTTTTTAAACTTTATATTAAATACCAAATATCTTTCCGCACTTTAAATTTGTATTACTCTACCAAGAAAAAAAAAAAAAAAACATTAAAAGTCAAGTTATCTGAAGCCTGGAGATATTTCCATGATTAGCCAGCTGTGTAAAAGTTGGTGGCTTTATTTTTCCTGCTGCGTGAGCTGATCCAGAAAGGTGGGACCATGTTGTAATTGTTTTTGAAATGTGAGCTTTTCAATGGATGGCCTGTAACTAGTCAGGTTATAAAGTAAGGATGGGGGTAAAGAAGAACATTTTATTCTACAAACAGAATTGCTGAAGAGTCTCAGTCTGTAATTTTTTTCCCAAAATGGCTTGAGGAGGGAGAATATGTTAAATATGAGCGTCAAAGTACTATCTCTGCAAAGGGACAGTAGTTGACTTGCTGAGGGGAATGGCAAAGATTTACCATCCCTTGCCTTTTTGGTTTGGATAGTCATTTCTCATGAGCCATCTTTATATAGTTATAATAAAAATACTAAATGTGAACTAACTAAAAGAAAATGAAGAAATGTACAAGATCTGAATGAAACAGCAAAAGAGTGTTATTGACAGAGAGTCTGAGTGAAAGACAGGTATGTTGTGTTCCTTGATAAGAATATTTGATTCTGTAAAAGTTAGAATTCCCCAAATTCATATTAGAGCAATTTATAAAATGTAATCTGGTCTGTTATTTCTAAAGTTCTCAAAGGCAGACAGGTGAAGATTACAAATAAACTCAGGATACCATTTCTCCTTGACATATAGGTTTACTATAAAGTTTCAGTGATGTTGGAATCAACCCAGCACAGATCTATGTCATAGATGTAAATTCAATGTATGATACTGAAAGTACTTTAAAGCAGAGAGGACATAATAAATTAACAAACACCAAAAGAGGTTTTGCAACTAACTGTTAATGATGAATAGCTAATGCTAACACTGAGACACAGAACCTTACACACATTGCTGACTGGAATACACTGTGATGCAAATTGTCAAAATCGATGTAATTATACTTTGATTATGTAATCCCTCTTTCTTGGTATTAATTCTGAAAAATAAAATTTGTATAAAAATACTTATTGCATGATTTTTTATAGTAAAAGACTGAAATGGACATACATGTGATAGAAGTGGTTTCCTTTTTAATTTCAACAAGCAAAATGCAAAAAAGTATGTAGAATATATTACCATTCATGGGGAAGAGAAGACAATTGTACAATTGTACATGTGCATATATTTAGACATGTGTCTGAGTACTCATGCTTATTATATATCTTATCATATATGATATATATCTTAGTACTTTATAAATATTTTCTTATCGCCATATAAATTATTCCTGGACACTGATCACATATTTGAAGTTTAGATCCTCTAGTAAAGGGAACAGATGGATGAATAGTTGGGTGACAAGTATGGAACAGACCTTTTCTTGTGTCCTCTTCTCTGGCTCTTGAATTTCAGACAATGTAATCATTATGGTATAAATTTTTTTTAAAATTAAACATTAAAGTCAGTCAACATATGATAGACTCTTTATAATTGGATTTGGAACTGTTTGAATTGGCTAATTTTTAGTATATGAGTTAAATGTTGCCAGTATGAAGCATTTCATGACACAACTCTCAGGCAGAACTAATACACTTCCTCCATGGCACGTCGACGTCATTCTGTTACAGCATTTACTACACTGTGTTATAAGTAGCTATGCATATTTCCATCTTGTTTACTACAGTGTGTGGAAGACTCCATGAGGCAAGGGTATATAGATACACATAGAGTCATTTATTCATTCACTAACTGCGCTCAAGATGTTTATTCAACCCTCTATCTTGTATGACTGCCATGGCCACCGATATAAGAATTCAATATACCTTTTTTGAATTGATGTATGAATGAATGAATAAGGTGAATTCAATGATTTATCATGATTCAGGAAGAATGCTATTTAAAATAAATATTCCTCTTTGAGGCAGCTAACTCTGTCGTTAGACAGTTTTAGCCCTTAGACAAATTTCCCCTATTCTAAACCAAAGTCTATTTACATGTATGTCCCACTAAACCCTGTTGTTTCTCTTTACTTTGGGGCTTTGAAGCACAAGTTTGACTGCTTTTCCGCTTCCACATGAATGTTCTCTGCATATTTTAAAACAACTGGGTCTTCTTTTCTCTGAACTAAATACGATAAATCCCTACTTTTTTGAGGATCACTTCCTGATCTCAGTCATAATTCTCTAGACCTGTAAAAAAGTTTTTGTGTCTTTAAAATACGATTAGTCTAAATGAGTCCAATATTCTGTGTCATAGGACTAGCATAAGAATGGTGGGACCATTGGATCTTGCTTTAAAGTAGGTATATATGCACTAATGTACTCTGAAACATAATTAATTACTTTGAAAGAGAGTGCAGCAAGCTGCAGATGGACAATCTTTCAGGTAATTAGAGATTCTCCTGCTTGGTCTACCTCCCATATTACTATTAGTATTTTTAGAACTCAAGTGTGAAACAAATTTTATCAGTACTATGTGGATTTTTGTAAGAGTTCAATAATTTATTCTAGTTTGTAGATATCTTTTTGGGTCTTGACTTGATATCCAAAATGTTTTATATCCTTCTTAGTTTTATGTCACTTTTAATTATAATGAGATTCACTGCTATGTAGTTACTATTAAAATCTAATTGTAATAATTACTGTAAAATAAATTAGAAAATGATTTATGCTGAGATAAATCATAAAAGATATTATAATTTAAAATTGTAAAATGACTAGAAAATAAGGTATATATGAAGAGAACTAGAGTAAGAGATAGAAGGCATTTAAAAGAAAGTCACAACGTTTGGTAAAATATAGGACAGGAATTTTATACATGTACTCCAGAGAGGCATAGTTATACTTGAATCTTAAGTTATTTACTAGTAAGACTATTTTATGTGATCTCACTATACAAAATTCTGGAACATGCTACCCAAAGTTTGTGTGCTAGATTATTGTAGGTCTTAAATCTATCGCCTAAAATATTCAATTCCTCTATAACCCAAAAAGAGAATCTATGCATTACCAGACCGTAGTCTCTATACTGGGCCAGGTCTTAACATCTTTCCAGTCATATCTGCATGAAAACACCTATTGTATATATATAATAGACTCCAAATGTTAGAAGTGACTTGGTATTTCCCAGAACAGCTCAAGTTCAGCTTGCCTCCACCCTTTTGTACATGTAGTTCACTTTGCCCTGGTACTATTCCTTTGAAAAGTTTTGACTTAAGGCTTAGTTTACTTTCAAAATGCCCATGTTACCTCCCCTCAATCTGCATCTATTTGTCATATCTTCCTATTTTACACATATATTTGACAGAGGATATCACTTATTTAAGTATCTCTTTGTCTCTCGGAGACAGGAAGTCTTAACAGAGTATCTGTAGGGAACAAACATTCAATGTGTGCTGAATGTATGAAGAAGGAAGGATGAATATAGAATATCAGCTTCGAAACGGATTCTAGTATTGACTTGATTTTTAGGATGGTAAATCAAGTTTAAACAAAAAGAGCATGAAAGGGAGGTGAAGGTGTATCTCTGAGAGAACTCAGGAAGAGGAGAAAGCCAGTGCCCTGGAAGGTGTGAAACCACATACTCAAGAGGTATCAGGATACTTTTTCCTCTTTCTTTTCTTTTGCTTTTTTTTTTTTTAGATCATCTGTTTTGTTTTACTTTCTGGATACAGAGTAGTATCTTGCATTTCCTTAGCAGCTCCTGCTGTTCCTATCTTGGGGTTTCAGGTGCATGCCACGACTGGTACGCAATCTCTCTGCTCCAATTCCAAATGCCTGGGCAGGAAATGCGATCAGCCCAGGCTGCCTAGGTACCACTCACTGTCCAATCTGTCAAGAGCTGGCAGAGAACAGTGGCAAGGGGGAGAGAGGTTCACCAGTGTATATTAAGGTAGGTAAGAACATTCTCACAGTGGGGGAGCTGGCCCACAACTGAATGAACACTCAAACACTGTGCATTATAGGTAATCAAATCTGCCAAAGGATGCAGTGAAATACAGCAAATAGGGGAGCTTTGCTTAACAACCTTGAATTTCATAAAAAGGAATTCTTTGACGAGTTTATGTTAAAATAACAAAAGTTAACTCTTTATCATAATTGTTCCAAGGCATGATTATGTTGGGCATCCACACTCTAACTCGGATTACTGTGATTAATGCACAGAGGAGTACATGGTACAAAGACATGTGCAAGTGGGAGGAACATCTTGGAGAGAAAATCTGAGATTAATCTCTTGAAAATCTGCACTTTAAGTCCACTAATGATTTCCTCTGCAGTTTTTCCTAAGGTTTTACATTATAAAAGACCCAACTATTTTTTCAAAAGTATACTCAAAGAATAGTGAGCAACTGAATTTACTAGAATATGGAGTATATGAAGGGAGTAGTACAGTACAGAAGATCTTAAGGCAGTCTGGAGAGCTAAGAATCTTTAGTTTTTTTGAAAGAAAGTTGGAAGTGTCAAAAACTATTAGTTGGGAAAGTGGCATGATTAGAACTGTATTTTAAGATATCCATGACAGTGTTACAAAGAATGAAGTGAATTGGAAGATTAGGAGGTAAGAAGTTGCTGTATTTGGACAAAATAATAAAAACCTGTCACTACTTGATAGTAGAAGAAATAGAAGCAAAGGAGGACATATAACCTATATGAGTCAAGATACATTTGAGAATTTGTGAAAATTATAACATTTCGTACCACAGAATATTATATGGTTTACAGACTTTTCAAAGTGAGTGCCTGACCCTACACTATAATCTTGGGATTAGAGAGACATTGAAAATAAAGTAAGAGAACATAGATGGACCTATGAAACAGATTGAATGTGAAGGTGAGAGAGCTTGAGTCAAAGATGATGTTGGTTTCACACTTTAAAGACTAGAAAACGTGTGTTGCCATAAGCAAAAACAGGGAAGCAATTAGAAGCCAAATAAGCAAGTTTTACAGTGTGGAGAAGTATGGAAAAGATGATGTGCCTGGCCTTAAATACTTTTGTCTCTGAGAATCTTGTGGGACTGCTGTGTGGATATGGGACAGATATCTATACTTTAGTATGCCTATTTTCAAGGTGGTTGATGCAGTTTAACTCTTTGAATGATCATTTACACCTTATTAAAAAGTTTTCATTCATTATACACATAAATTCTCTGAAGTTTTAAGACTAAGTAAATTGCTCAAGGTCATATAGTTCATTAAATAGCAGAGTGAGTATTCCATTCCAGGTGTGCCAGACTATAATAAACTTGTGTTCCACTATAATCATGCATTGCCTCCCTTGCAGGTGGCTGCAAGACCAAACCAGAGCTTAAAATTGACATTCTAGTCAGTGCCAAAGAGTTTGAGATGTTCTGTAAATGTTTTTGTGTATGTGTTTGTCTCGTCTCCACATGTAGGTTATAAATTCTTGAAGGGCATAGACAGTATCATAAATTTTTCTTGCCTCCTTCCACAGTATCTTATGCAGTTCTGGACACAGAAGACGACTCACTGAATACTTATATTGATCAATGATTATGATCCCTGATGATAATTGCAGAGCATCTTCGTACTGAGGTTGTAATCCTCATGAATTATTCATTTGCAGACCTCCATTTCCTAGGATACAGTGGCAGGCATAACATAGGAGGGGAAGATTGAGCATGTAGAAATATTAGCAAAAACAGTGTTTCCTTCTCCAGCCTTACCACCTCTTGGTCTATGAACCTTTATCTTTTCTATGTCCCACAGAGTAATTATCAGAATACCAAGGAGCAGTGCTTGATCATGTTTTCTGAAGCTTAACAGCTTCAGATTGTCAGTTCTCCCATCATAGATATTCACCCTTTTTCCCTAGGATTCATTAACATCTTAGCTATAACTGAACTGCATTGTGGTATTTGAACAATTCATGTCTGCTGACCTCATAATATCTGTCCACAAGCAACTGGTGACTACTACCTGAGTAAGCAACAAGAGAAATGATTTGCATCAGTCACACAAGAGACTTACTAAGTCTTGAGTGTACTTTTAAAGCAATTTAAAATTATCAACTGGACCCAATTCTCTCCCATGATTTTGTAAAGAGCACAAAGCAATCATTAATAATAGCTACCATCTAATCATCTTATCTAGTATTTGGGAAACTTGCTAGGTCCTTTAATTATGTTGACTTATTTAAGACTGAAGCTAGTTAGCTCAGGAAAATGATTCTCCGGTTTACTCTAAAATCTGTGCAATGAAGTACAGAGGAATGCAAAAGAGACAGGATAGGGACAACCTGTGCAGGCTTAGAGATAGAGGTGCTCAGAATCTCCTGAATAATTTATACACACCTTATTTTATGGGGGCCAGGGACCCCAGATAACAACATAGTATAATAACTAAGACTGTCTTCTTTACTATTATATGCCAATTGCTGAAATACAGTAGATGCTGAAAAACACGTGTTGAATGAAAAAGCAAATAAATCATTGAATGAATGATTACATACAGTTTCCTTCCTATATGGAAAATATGGACATTCAAAGCTATAGATCTGAGCAATAAAGAAAAGGGATGTAGCATGCTATCCACATGTTAGGGCATGTCACTTATCTTCCACATTGCCCATGTCCTGCCATTAGAGAGTGTCTAATGTTTTAAAATGGTAAATATTTCACTACTAGCAAAGGCACATATTAGACTCTTGACAATCAAGTAGAAATTAGAGAGAATCTAGTTATCAAATCCCTTTCTATCCAACTGAGGCATGACTATGGTCAGAGAGTTGAAGGTGAAAAGGAGATGGGCGTGGAACCTATCTGGACCTTTCCATTGCTATTCACTAATGCAGGGTCAAGGGGAAACTTCCCTTGGGAGAATCTAACTACCTTGAAGCCACGAGTTGACCTGACCTTTAAGAGGTAGAATTGAAAGCATCACTCTGAGCTGTTCAATTGCTGAGGAACCTCAGAACAACAAGGTTAAGTCAAAAGGACCTTCCACCAAGAGCAGCTGTCATAGTAGTAGAAAACAGTCACTGGGATTCTACCAAGGAGAGAATAGCTGAAGACATTTTATATCAGAGAGATTCATTCTCTTTCTAACCTAGCAAACTAGAGAAAATTAGAGATGTCTTATCAATTTAAATTCTTGCTCCCTCATAAAAGGACAATTACCTGCTAAATAAGTCAGTGAGGCCAGAGAAAAGGAGACTATCATATTTATAATGGTTTCATTGCATCTCTACTCATATTCTAATATCTTTAGAAAGAAGTAGGCAGAGATACAAATGCTGAAGGCAAAGATCATTCATTGCTCACCAAATCTTCTATTTCTTTTTGTCCTTGGTCCATAGATATACTATATTTCTTGGCCTCCCATTGTTAGTTCTCACAAACAATGTGAATGTGAATGAAAGTGGTACATACCAGTTCAGGGTCAAGAACTAAAGATATTCTCTTCTATCTCTCTTCAGTCAAGGGAAGATGGCAAAGTCCTAGAGATGATAGAGACACGATCTGGAGGAAGCACTGATTTCTGAATTAGTAGATGGAAAAAGCCAGGTGCTATACTCACCTTGTGATGGTGAACCAAAAAGACATAATCTTTTATTATGTGGTGCCATTATGAAATTTGAGTCAGTTACAATGACCTAGTTCATCTTTACTAATCCATGATTCAAAATACATTTCTAAGACTTCAAGAGACAATTAACCAAAGTTCAAGAAGAAAACAAGATCACTCAGTGAAGAAGGTTCAGGCTCTATGATTACATTTAACAAGATTATACATGTTATAGAAAGGCACCATCACCAAGAGACATTGTCTAAAGAAATATTCTCTCTTCCCAAGAGTGACATAAAGACCTCTTTCTGATGATAAAGGGTGCTGGGAATAAGAGCAATGAAGGAAATGCTCAGGGTTAAGAAAAGGACTTATAACCGGGTGTGGTAAAATTCACCAAAGCATATTTTTTCAACAAGAAACTGAGTATCTAAGTCCTCAGACCTGAGCTTCAGATCTAAGAGTTTAAATGGAAACAAAAACATGAGAAATTTAGGATAGTCAAGCTAAATCCTGCTGCTTCCAACTGCAGTATGTAAGTTGAAGAAGAGGAAAATACCCCATTAGAAAAAATTCATTGGTAGTTGTATGTCCATTTCCAACTGATTTATGTTAATTAGATAAAATTTCCCTGACTATCCTAAGTAATCAAAATCTACCTATAATACCAAAACATAATTTGCCTTTGGGTTTTGGAACATGGTGTAAAGAACAGGGCTTCTAGGAATCAGTAAAATTATTATAACAAAATAATTATACTGTCATCTAAAGGGCTAATTCTGACTTGAGACTCCCAGAATCATAAATACTCCTTAAATGCATGACTAGAGATAGGGATTAATTAGCTATGTTCATAATGTTAGAAAAACCTAGTATGCATATTATTTATCAGAGTTCATGTCTATTTAAAACTTAGGTTCTTTGAAAAGTATCCCTGTAGCATAACTGGCAGTGCTTGTTATCTTGTGTTAATAAGGAACTCTGATCAACTGTTTTAGATGACTTAAATTATAACATACTAGAAAAACAGTAATTACTGTTAGATTAAACCTTTCACAACATTGGGCTTATTATTAAAAGAAAAAAGGAATTTTGTTGAGTAAAAAGGTTAACCAGAGTCAAAAGTGAGGATGGGATGGAGACATTCAGCTCCCAAGTTAGATCCTAAATGTCCTCATTATAAACTACCCTGAACAAATTATGCTATTCATCTCTGAAATGGAAAGAATAGATCCCTTGACATCTTTCTCTCACCTGGGCAGTTCTAAGAAGTTGGTAAGAAAGCCTAGATCAAGAGTAGACATGAGGAAGGAAGAAGGGAGGATTGTAAGGCGAGAGGAGAGACTGTGAGATTATGCTCACACCTATGTGTTTCTCCTACTGTGGAAATAAATGAAGACTACAAAAATGAGAAAAAAATCTTCATTGAGAGTTACATAGCAAGCACTCAGCCACTACCACTTATGCTTGGCAGACACTCAAAAGCAGGCAGGGGAGTGGCAGTTTTATAATGGAAAAAAAGGAACGATTGCAGGTATGCTCTGATTACAGACTGCTGTCATAGGGAAGCTGGAGGTGAACTAACTGAGTGGTGCATTCTACAAGATTGATCTTGTGAACATAACTGTCTTTTTCTCTAGTCAGTCTAAAATTGGATGCAGGGGTGGGGGATATAAAAATTAAGGAAATTGGCAGTCATTGACCAAGCCATGAACCTTTTGGACTGATTGCTGCAGAGGTCAGGCTTGGCTTCCTGCATGGGTTACAGCAGAGACTGTAGATCAGAATTGTATTATCATGTGTGATCTGTTATTATCCATTTGTATACTGCTCCCGTCTCTCTTCCCTAGATATACACTCATACTAGGACCTAATTTTAGGCTAGGGATTTAATTTCTCTCTCCAGTTTCCATCACTTCCTATTTATAATCCTACCCTTTTATTTTTTTTCCATCAGGCTTTTATTTTGTTTTTATATATTTTTAATTAATATATTTATATATATATATTTTTCATTTTTGTACAATATTTGCTTTCACTTCTCAGGTGTAGTCCCCGTAAGATTCAAAAAAGATTAACTATGCTCTTCACAGCAACTTGGATGGAGTTGGGTGGGATTATGCTCAGTGAAATAAGTCAGAAGAAAAAAGAAAATTGTGGAATGGTTTCACTTACAGGAGGAATATAGGAGAACCAAATAAGGGACCAGGAAAAAAGAATAATAATAATTATAATAATAATAAAAAATAAACAAAATTAACAGGCAACTATAAATCAGAGCACAAGGGCCACCAGGCTTTTAAATGAAGTTCTGATAGCTTGGTTAATTGCACACCATCACAGACAATGTAAAAACTATCTTCAGATCAAGGGGAACTTAAGCACCTCTGCCAGTTATTTTCTTGGATAATGTTGCTTTAAGTAATTTTACTTTCCCTCAACTGTTGTTTCATTTAGAATCTATGCCACATCATTAAACATTTAATTGTAAAATGTTTGTAGCTGATTTTCATTAATTTGTGCATGTTAATTTTATCTCCCTTATCAGTTCACAAATTTGAAGGCATAGTGTATACTTTCTCTTCTATTTCACAATATTTTGCAGTGATGCCTCCATATAGTAAATGCTCAGTAGAGACTCATTGGATACTTTCAGTAAGTACTAACCACTTGAAAGGATAAAAAGAACTGACACATCATTTTATCTATCACTATTTCAGGTGCAAAGCTAAGCCTCAATTATGCCAGTTTTCTTGGAGCTGAAAGAACTGGACAATAAAGTTCCAGAAGAGAAGAAAGGCTTCTCTCATATCATTGTAAAGGAGGAAAGACTAGTGGCTTTATTTTTTTATCCTTATAGCAGGAAACTTCCTGAACAATTCATAAGATACATATTGAGTTTTTCAACAAGAATAATAGGGGAACCCAGAGGTCAGAAGAAAAGTCAAATGGTTCCTGAAGATGTGACAGAAAGAATGAGAATTCATGTAACGAACTCTATGAGTATGGACATTTTTCTAATGAGAATTCTCTACATATTTCCAAGAGAACTTCAAATAAACGAAGACTAGCAGCTGGAGTAGTTGTGAATGTCTTTTCATCCAACACCAAGACAAGGATACACATGCTATACATATGGTGTGTGGACAATCCAGCCACATGACTATGCACCGAAGATTCTTCACTGACATAGCTCTCTCCATTGCAGGAGATCCGGTCACATGCTGCATGGGCTCGTGCCAGCTCATGAAAGCCGGTTTTACAATTTTCAGTTATTTTGCTGACCTGCAAGTTTTAAATCATTGAAAACTTGAAATCAGTTGTGTTGGTAATATACCATGGAAATCAGCAAACCAAGCAAATTGAGGCTGTGCCCTTGCTTACCCCGCCCCTTACCCCCCGCCTCACCACCACCAGGCAGACTAGAGCAGCAGTGTAGGGTCATGCATCTTCCTCTGCAGAGAGCACCACCTGGGAAGCAGGCGTGACCTCACACATGCTGCATTTTCTAACTTCCATGGAGTTCCCGAGAGTCAGAAGTATACAGTGTTAGAGCTGGGTAAGACCTTAGAGGAACTGAAGTTCAGATATGAGAAGTGACTTGCCCAAGATCATGCAGATGCCCTAATCAGAGTCAGAAGAAACACCCAGTCTTCTTATCCTCACTGTAAATGAATGTAGTTTCTGATTTTTCAAGATGGTCTATTGTCCTCTTTCCGTTCTATCACATCAAGGAAAGCTCCTGCTGGTAAGGCCAGATCACTCTCTTGTGTCAGAGCCCAGCTCATAAAATGCTATTAAGTGAATTACTGATGACCTAATTCCCAACTGCAGGACACATTCCATTAGAGACAGGCTGGCTGCCAAGTAGTGTCAGCGATGACTGGATGGCAGGAGTGATTGAAACCATCCTGCCTTCAATGGCTGTGCCTCCACCAGAGCAGTACAAGGTGGGGGGAGGGGTTTCTATTCCCCAACATCAGTCGTAGGTATTTTTCTGGGAACTGAATTCATCAGCTTGAAAGCTTAACTGAAATAACATGGGCTGCCATTTCAGAAGCAACTGGAGACAGTGCTTCTCCTGTCATAAACATCTAGAATCATCAGCAGATTTAACCACTATGATGCATAGCAACAACTTGCAAATTCTGTATTTGCCATTCATACTACTACTTTTTCATGTCTTTATCATTCGACTCCTTATTCTACTTTTATAGGATTAATTTTCCTGAAGCATCGTGAGTTCCTAATTGGTGTTTTGGTGGGAAAGAATAGGAACAATATGATCTATTTATGTTTAATTCACCCCAGTAATCACAAATAAGAATTGGATAAGTATTTGTAGAGAAAAAAATGCATATCATATAAAAATTATGTAAGACCTACACCAGTTATTTAATACCTGTTATTTACTTCTCTCAGAATTGGTGCAAAGATAAATAACCTTATAAACTGAAAAGCAACAATGTAAAGGTAAAAATTTGTTAGAAGTTCAAATAAAAATAGGAGAGTTTTAAATTTCAAAGAAACATTGGGTTCAATTAGCTTATATAGGTATAAGAAATGATGTAGCATTACTGAACCAGGAGTCAGGAAACCAGTGAGCTAATGTTAGATTCATCACTAATCAGCTTTTATTAGAGGGGTCAATCATTTCCTTTGGATTCCTGCTTTCTTGTCTGTGAAATGAAAAGGTGAATTACACGATTATCAGATCCTTCCTTTAATTTGTCATTAAATCAAAATGAGAGTAAACTGGGGGACCCTAACCTAGTTATTAAATGCTTATACCATCCTATCCTACTTAGTTTTTTCCCTTCATCTCTTTTTTCTCACACATATTCCCCCTTCCATGTTTCTATTATTTATGAATCATTTTCTCCTAATTTATTATTTTATTTTGTTTCTAATTCCTCTGCTACTATTAGTGCCAACTGACCACTCTTTAAATTACCAAATCCATCTCTAAAAATTGTCATATCACATTGACAATTACACCATGACAATTACACCATGACAAAAATGTATCATACAATTACATTTGCTTGTATTTAGATGAATGAAGCACCCACGTGTCCATGCATTTTTGTTTGAAGTTAAGAAGCAAGACCATTGCATTCAATTATCCAGGCCTTGACAAGATGGCTTTAAAGGAAGCACACTAGAAATTCAAAGATTCTGGGAAATTAAACCATATGTTATATAATTTATTTTTTAAGATTTATTTTCACTTACTTATACATAGAAAAACTGGGGTGTAGGTCAGAGGTGCAAGGGGTGAAAGGATTCAACAGAGACAGAGTGGAGAGCGGAACAGGCATATCTACTGAAATATGCTGCTAAGAAGAGCAGTGGGCAAGACAGGAGAGGATGCTGTGCCATTTGTGGGTTAGCTCCCTGGCCAGGGCTCGAACTTAGGCTGTAGAGGTAATAGCACTAATACTTAACCCCTATGCCACCAGGGAGGCCCTGATATATAATTTAAGTAAAAAGAATGAAAATAATAAACTCATGGCATTCTACACTTTTATTTTTCTTTTATCTAAGAATAACTACTACTTTGGTACATTTCTAAAACACAGGTATATTCCTCAACCAACTGAGCTAAGACCCAGAAGACAAAGCTTGAGTAACTAATATCTCAGTTATACAGGAACTAGGACTAATTAGAGCATATAAGGCTTTTTTTGCTTTTTTTTTTCACTCCTTTCTAAAAAAACAATCATCCTCCTTTACTCTCAATAACTATGGTAACTTCCACCCAAAGGCTTAAGATAAATATATGTATATATATATATATCCTTTGACATCCATGTCCTTTAACTTATTCCTCAAATTGTTCTAATTTTGGAACAAAACCTAAAAGGCTCGTGATTGAGAAGCATGCACTAAACTTACACCATAGATACTAGGTATTTCAAAAATTTCTCCAGCATTTGTAATATTGTCATGTATCTCCTCATTCCCACATATCATAATTCGGAAAAGGAGTTCCAAGGGGTATGCATATCTCCTTTATTTCAGTCCTTTCCTAACAAGACAAGATTCTCAAAACTCATCATGTTCATATAATTCTTACTCAGTCTGAACCACACACTTTTACACACAGTCTCTCATAGTTCTAGATTCTGGATCTATTTTAAAATGAAAACATTAAATTTCAAACTCCCGATACCAAAATATTATGTTTAACACATGGAATGTAGGCCAAACTAGGACCCACACAAAGTCCCTTATTAATAGCAATTAAAGAAAAAAATTCACCATCACAAGTGTCAATAAATTCTTGATGATTAAAATCATATCAAATCTCTTCTCTGATCACAATGGTATCAAAATAGAGATCAACCACAAAAAGAAAACAGAAAAAACTTTAAAATATATATAGATTATACCATATAATACTGAGTGAATATTGGATTAACAAGAAAATCCATATAAATGTTAAAAATTTGGAGAGAAAAATGAAGGTATGTGCTACCAGAATGTATATGATACAGCAAAAGCAGTATTAAGAGGGAAGTATATAGTAGTTCAATACTACAGCAGGAAACAAGAAAGATCTCAAATAAATAATCTAACTTACACCTAAGGAAGTAGGAAAAGAACAAATAAAACCTGAAGTGAATAGGTAGAAAGAAACAATAAAAACTAGAACAAAAATAAACATAAATATAAATCAGTAAGACTGTCAAAAAGGTCAGAGAAACCAAAAGCTCTGTGAAAGGGTATAAAAATAAAGAAATAAATGGACACACCTCTAGCTAGACTCACTAAGAAAAGACTCTTGGTGGTGGGTGTGGTGTGGTGAGACTCATTTGTAGAGGTGTGAACCTGTAACCCTGAGTCAGACAGTGATGTAAACCAGTGTTATCGCAATACAAAATTACACAATAAAAAATATATAAGCAAAAATATGAACAAAAAAGTCACCAAAAAGAGAAAAATTGGAAAATTAGCTTACTATATCAATGGACAGATAATTTTATAACAAATTTTTTCAGTTTTTTGAAAACTTATTTTTCTGTGCTACCCCTGCAGAAGTTTTCCTGCATTTTTCTCTTCTGTGTCTATTATAGAAGGCTGGACCTCAAAGGCATCTAATATAAACTGTTGTGTTTTTTTCCTGTCTTATAACTAATTTCACCCCCTTTGGACTTCCCAGTGATATTTATTTATTACCTGCTACCTGGCGCTATTGGTCATTTGTAAACGTATCTGCTCCCCAATCAAAATGCACATACATACCTTGAAGACAAAGACCATCTCACTCACTTTGCACACAGTTGGCTCTTAGTGGGACTGAGAACACGTTTATTAAATTGAATTGGTTTCTCTTTGTAAGATCAGCAGGCACTCTGATGGCCTATAATGGCTTTTTCTTTTTTTCAAAGACTTCCTTTTTTAGTGCAAACTCCACATGACCCACAGTTATCTAGGGCAGTAAGTAATGTTCAAGTGATTATGGCAGAAAGCTGAGATTCCACTAGCGCTCTGGGAGTTGCAGTAAGAGATCAGCAGAGCCACCTGGTTAATATTTCAAAGAAATACTGTGGTTGTTTCATAGAGGTTTCTGCCATAGATCCCCTCTGAGGATTCATCACTCAGCAACATTTAAACATTCACTAGGTCATACCTCCTTTATTCAAGCTGACATCATCTGAACATTTGTGCAATTCAATCTTAACAAATATTCTGCCCAGTCACCTCCTCCTCCAACCTTTGCTCTAGATTCAGCCAATAAATAGCAGGTAATCCAGAGTCAAAGCTTTTATTTAGTGACAGAGGGAGAAGGGTAGAGAGTGAAAGAATTGTGGTCCCTCCTCCTTCAGCAGTGAACCTTCAAAACATGAGACTCTGAAAACTTCACCTTGCTTCTTGGAAATAAAACTAAGCAAGGTTATAAATTGGGAACTCCCCCCATCCGGCTGTATCCTTCTAATCTGAAATGAGACAAGAGTTTTTAGAAAATATTTCTCAGACATGGAATAAACACCCCTAGGCTCCCCACCCCCCCACCCCCCCACCCCCCGTTGCCATCTCTTTGATTTCTCCTGAGAGTGTGACTCCCTTGAGTAATACAAGGGGATTTTTCTACTCCTGAGTTTGAGTCCTTTGTTACCCACAAACTTACTTCTCTCCCATCCTCTCTGCTCAGGTTTCTGGTTTTCCCACAGTCTCTTTTACTCTCCCTTCCCCCACTCTTCCTTATTTAAATACAAACACACAGGTTTTCCTTCTACTAGGGAGCCTCCCAGACACTAAGTAGAGTTTCCATGGAAACCAGGAGGCACACTTGTCTCCTGCAGTCCCAGTATAGGATTCCATGGTAGAGGCATGGCAGAATCTGAGGAAATTGCAAGGAGAACTCCCTGTGTCAGTATGAACCTACTGAAGAATGAAGTGCACTGAGGAAGAGCGGGTAGAGATAAAGTAGAAACAGAAGGAGCTACAAAACAAGATTATTTCTCAACTTGGGGTTCAGCCCAAAAACCCTCAGAGAAGAAACAGTACAAGAAATCCCAGGGTGCTCCTGTAGGGGGAAAAGGATGTCCTGAACAAACTCCACAAACACAGGTTTTATGGACCCCCACCCCCACCTCAGACCAAAATAATCCAAGACCCCAAGGGTTACAAACCCCATAATGTTATCACCACCGAAGGGAGGGTTGCTGGGAACTGAGGGTAGAGTTAAACAGCCAGGCTTGGTTTATAACCAGACCTGTGAGCCCTGGGGGCCTTTGTTTTTTTGCTGACTTTCAGCATACTACTGGGGTATGTAGAGGTATGACAGAGGGAACAGAACACAAACAGATCAGCAGAACTGGTAGGATGCATTCACCAATTTATCTCTCCTTTTCCCCCCAAGTTATTTTTTTCTTTATTTCCTTTTTGTAAATAAACACTTTTTTGACCTTTTTGTGTGTACCTGTGGTTGAGTCTCTTTATAAGTCCCTTTTAAGAGCACAGGTGAGGCAACCCATTTCAAACTGGGGTTGCACTGTAACACCCCCACTGCTCAATTTCTCATGTTACCCCCACAGAGCTCAGCCTAGTGTGGAGATTATTTAAGGGGCTCTTTTTCTGTGTTAATTAGAATGAAGCAGCCTCCATGCCCCACTCAATCCAGATACCTCAATGAACACACTTAAAATGGGGTAAGAGCCAACACTGTTGCACTCCTCAAGTGAGTCTGTGCATCATCCTTATATTCCATTATTTTGCCCTCAGAATGGTGGCATTACAACCCCCTATTTAACACACAAGAGAACCACCACAGAGATTTTATTCTGCTTTGTTTATACTTACAAATGACAGGAATTTGACCACAGATCTGTGATGACCAAAGTCCAGATTTCTTCCAGTTATAGCTTAAATGTCCTCATTTAATATTTTATTTTGTAAAGAATTTACTATAAGGGAATTTCCTTCACATCTTCTTTGGAAAAAAGGAATCATCTTGACAACTACTGACAGAGACTATAGTGGAAATGTGACAGGGCAGGGAGAGGGGCACCCCAGAACCCCCAAACCTGCCCTCTCTAAATGGGTTCTGCCATCCACCACATCAAGACAAACATATAAGACATTTAATGGAAAGGAACTTTAATACAATTAGGGTACAAAATAGAAAGGACAAAGAATATAGTTACTAAGTTAAGTATCCAAAGTTACCCATTTCCTTGAGGGTAAAAGTTCAACCAAATAGGATTGGCCCAAAAGCAAGGCCCAAAAGCCTGCCACAAGTCCAAAGGACCTTTAAATAAAGACCCATAGAACAGGGTCAGAAAGAGTCAGACAAATCCGGGAGGAAAAGAGCAAAATGAAAATCAAGATGAAAGCCGCCATTATTAAACTCCCCACAGGTCTCTCCCCACATCTGTTCCAACCAGTCCAAGACCAAGAAGCAAGCGCAATTTCTTCACATGTCCCTCTGCTCCATGTGTCTCCTCCATGCCTCCTTGCTGCTCTCCATCCTGCTTCCTTCTTCCTCCCTTCCTTCTGTCCTCTTCTCTCCTCTCTCCAACATCTTCTTATCCCTGCTCAGCTACACCCACTTAGGACAGAACCAGGATTCTGGAACTTCCGCCCTTTCCTGGGGACCGCCCTGTTACAGAAATCCAAGGAAACCAGGTGGGGTCCCAGAATCTCCGTAAGTGACTGCATTGGGGACAGCTGCAGGCGCATTCCCTCTCCACCAAGCACCGAGAACACATCTGACGCTGGGTACTCTCAGAGAAGCTCTTGGAATAATACATGCAAGAGTATGGTTAGAGTCAATCTCTCCAATGTTCCTATCTGATAGGAAGTCAAGGGGAAAACTGGACCTCCAGAGTAGCTATGTCTTGCTGGATCTCTATTTCTCCTTCTCTTGCTTGAGATAACACATCTCAATTCTCCTTTGGTTCTTTTCTGTAGGATGTTTAGTGTCCTTGCAGTAGTTTCCTAGTGCTGCAGTATCAAATTACCACAGTTATCTGATAGTTTGAACCTCAGAAATGTCACTGAACTAAAAACAGGGTGTTGGCAGTGCTTCATTATTTCTTAAGGCTCTAAGGGTAGATGTTAACCTGGTCTTTGCATTTTTAGCACTTAAAGGCTTCCCTGTCTCAAAGTCCTTCCCTCCTCAAAACCAACGAAACTTCCTTTCCACCTCTGTAGTCACATATGCTTCTCTGGTTCTGACCCTCCTATGTCTATTTTGTAATCCTGGTGAACATGTTTGTCCCACTCAGATAATCCAGGATATTTTCTCCATCTCAAGATCCTTAATTTAATTACATCTGCAAAGTCTATTTTTCCATCTAACGTAATATGGGACAGGGCTAGACTAGGAAGGTAATATCTTTGGTGGGGGGCATTATTTGGTTTGGCACAGACCTGACTTTTTCCATCTGAAAAATGATACTTTTTCAACATTTTGTCCCTCTTATCACCTAATTTATCTTTTCTATAAAAGTCAACTTTTTATTTTGTTTCCAATTCTACAAAAACTAGTTCATACTCACTATCTCCATTTCTTCACCTAACATTTTCTTAGTTCTCCCTTAAAATTGGCTTCTGTTCCCTTTGTGATATAAAATGGTCCTATCCAAATTCAAAATTACCTTTAAATTGCCAGTTTCAGTCGACATTTATGCGTCTATGCTTAACTCTACTTGTCAGAAGGCTTTCACTTTATTGAAAATTTTCTTCTCCATGAAAGTTTGTCTTGCCTTGGTTTCTAAGACAACCTTCTCCTTTTTTCTCATTTCTCTTTCAACATCTTGACATCCTGTACTCAGTCCTTTTTTGTGAACTTGCTTTTATCTGTCCTTAAACATTAATATTTTCTAGAGCTTTGGTGCTCAAAATGTGGTCTGTATACCTGTAGAATCAGCATCACACAGCAACTTAGAAATGATGACTGTCAAACCCCAACCCAGAGCTACTGAATCAAAACTTATATTTTAACAAGATCCCAGGTTACTTGTACATATACTAAAATTTGAGAGACATCAGTCCCTAATTTTGTGCTTAATCCTTTAGTATATTCCTTATAAGATCTAATCTACTATTTCTAGCCACAGTTGAAAATTTCTGTCCTCAGTCTGTATTACTATCCTTTAGAAATGTTCCACAGGAAATTCAAATTCACCCCATTCCAAATTAAATCATCATTTCCAATGTGCACCACTCAACTGTATTCCATTTTGGTGAGCAAATTCTTCACCACTACTTTCTCTCCATAAACATTTTCTGAATTATGCATATCACCTTTCTAGGTGATATGCATAGTACCATATGCTTTCCTACTTCATAGCTTTTGAAATCCCTTACTGCTTACACATTCTCCCCAATATTTTGCAACTGATAAATTCTACCTACTCTAAAACTGAGTTGAGACACCATTTCTTCTTCCCTACTCTAATCCCTTCTTGCCCCTATATACATAAACTTCTTTATACATCATATGCTTCTTTGATGGATGTAACACTTATCATGATACTTCGAAACTGTAACTTCCTGTCTACAATGAAAAATCATTCAGATGGTGATTTTTTTTCTTACTTATTTCTATACCTTTGCCACTTAGAAAAGTGCTTAGGAAATAATAGGTACATAATAAATGTTTAGTGAATGATGATCAAAAAAATCAGTCAATCAACAGATCAAACCATAGCCCCAGGTCTTGGATTACAGTGGCAGGAATCCCTGCATCCACTCAGCGCACTTGAAGCTCCACTATCAACTCAAATTGAAAGGGCTACTCATACTAATGTTTTTAGGGGTGCCTGGATTCCCAAACAAGAAGCATGGTGTAATGCTGCTTTCTCTGATTTTTGAATTATCACCAGTTAGTTAGAAGACTAAAAAACTTAAATATAAATCTGATTGTTGTAACATGATTATAATTCAGCTGCTTGACTTACATGTAGAAATGGTTTACATGTAAGAATGTGGCTGATTTATATTTACATATTTTTAAGAAATCAGTGGGTTTCTTGTGCTTGGGCATCCTAGACACTAGGTGCTTGGTTACCATAGTAGGAATGTGCTACTTGATGAATAAATTAAAAGGTCTCATCTCTATGGCAGTCTCTAGACTAGCAGCTAGAGTAGCAACAGCACACCCAAGCCCACTAAGCCTTACAGCCCCTGTTAGGTTCACTGAAAAGTATTCTCCCCCCTTGACTGGACAAGGAAGGTCTTAGTTTCTGTGGGGACCTTCAGGCTGCCATAGCAACTCCCACGTTTTTCCCATTTTCTATGCTATTATACCAGGAGAGATAGAAAGCTATAATCTTTTTGCCTTCCATATTCTACCTCCCTTTTCTTCTCCAATGGATCTAAAATGGACAGAGGTTAGCACTGAATTCTGCTTGTGATTTTCCATACCTTTCATACTGTGCAAGTCCCACTGATAAAGACAAAAACACCTGGATTTTAGGTCTATCTCTAGAACTACATTGTTAACCCGTAATCAGAACGACGCACAATCCTCACGAATGCTCCTTGATCTTTCATAAAGTCAAAATGCAGAATTGGAGAAAAGGGAGTCAAAAGAAAGGCAGAGCGTAACTGGGCAAAAAACAGATACTAGCAGGGGCTAACTGGTACACTTGACCCATTTTAATTTTGAATTGGTAGAGTTTTAGATGATTCTAAAGCAGGAATATTCAAACAGGTCTAAATATTAGTACAGGTACCAGGAGTTTTAAAGACAGAGATGTCCTGTCCCAGACTACACAACAATCAAACAGGTAACCTTAGGTGGTTAATACCAGAAAAACCTGATCAGAAAATGAAATTAGATGCCTGGAATAAAATTCTATGAGAGATTAAAAACAAAACCAAGGACTTTTTTTTTTAGGAAGCAAGAGGCAGGTTGGAAAAGCTGAAGCAGGATATCGGGAGAGTGAGAAAAAGAATGGATGGTTCTATCGGTATGGTATAAGCAAGGTCTAAAAGCCAGATATGAAATTAAAGTGAATGATGCCTCCATATGGGGTTGGAATATAAATATTAGTGTCATGCATACACCCACTCTAATACTTAGGTTTGAATGCTTCTCAATTTTGAATTACCTCATTTGTGCTTCTATAGAGTTTTTAATTATATGATATCATTATTACTATTTGAATTAAATTTTCCTATCTACCTGTTTGAATCTTAAGAACTTAGTACTTATTAACAAAGAATAGGTACTCAAAAATCAGTTGAAAGAGGTACTGAACAATCCACATTTTTGCTATACAAAATTGCATGGTCAGGGATAGGGGTTCAAAAACATTTAGTGAGAAGAACAAAGTCCAACCCTATCCTTTACAGGTAGGGATGAGATGCCTCTATGTATTCTTATTACAACCAATATATCCACTTCTGGGAGCTATCAACTAGCTCTGGGTTGTTGTCTTGAAGACTTGAAGTCAATATTGCTTTTCTCTACTTTATTGAGATACCTGAAGTAATTAGGGGTATAAGTGTGTTGATAGTTCTATAGTAAGTTAAATACACAGCTTCCACCCCCAGTTTTTAGTTAATTTAACTATTAAAGAAAACTTTTATAAAAACAAGGAATTTGTGCTAAATGTCTGGCATAAAGTGATAATTGTGTTTGTGTGTGTTATGAGTGTATTGTGGATTTACAACCTTTTTTTGTTTTAGGAAGAGACATCTTATATATGATACATGTAAATATGGATAGTTATAGATATTGATTTATGAGAACTGATGCATCAGTATCATAATTTAAGTTATAATTATGTAGGAAATGGTATATGACAAGAACTGTGAAAAGCCCAAGATTTTACACAACTTGCTAATTAACCTGCCATAATTTTGTGGGTGCTGGCAAAGACAGGAGACTCCTGGGTGAGAGACAAACGACCGTTTCTCACAGCACAACTGGTAGCACACAATTCATGTTCACGCTAGTTGCGTAGGTACTCAAAGACACACAAAGATGATGCAGATTGGCCTAGATGAATGCCTTGCCATGGACACAATTGGCTTGTGTCATAGCTGAAGAAAGGTAAACCTTGGAAACTCCAGTCTGCAAGCAACCCCAACAGTGTTTGTCCTGCAGGTTCACATCTTTATTATGCTGTACACCAAACAAACCTGCTTTCCTCTCTGGGGGAAGACACAATCTCTGGTTTCCAAGATTCTTTTCTATATACATCCTTGAAAGACAGTATGTAACAAAACATTAGTGCTTCTGCTCACGAGATGTGCACAACCACAAGGGAATTATGGAGAACTGTTTCTCAATAATATAGTTTTGCAGATTAGTGTTAACTTGGATATATAAAGAGAGAAAAATGACAAAATATCCCCATATAAAGCTAACATATGCCTAATTAAGAATAGGAAGTAGAGAGAAGCAGGTTGAAAGGCTGACATATTCTTGAATTATGGAAAGAGAGTAACTCAAAGGATTCCAGTAATAAATAGAAACTCTAAGAAGTTTCTTTGGAAATATAGAGGTCATTTGAAAGAGCCTCTTCAGGTTTCATTGTCTACTTGAAAGAACCTTGCTCCTTATAAAATAATATTGCTAGGAAACAGTACCTAGAAAATCTGGAAGTAAAATGGGATAGTGACAAAAAGAAAAACCAAGTTTATCTGTGCAACCATTACAAAAATACTAAAACTACCACACTCCAATTATAATATGTTGACTTAGTATGAATGGGTTGGTAGCTGTTTCTAACTGTCCCAGATTTTGGATTAGTCTCAAGTTGGTGGCTTTTAATCCTACTGAGTTTGAAGATCTGGATCTTTTCCCTCTATATTCTGATACATCTTGTTTCAGGGGTTAATAGGTGTGGTAGGCTATTAAAAGAGAGGCACAGTGTTTAATTAAGGTCATAATGAATAACTCAAAACTAAGTATTTAACCCAATAACTTCATCTCTCAATCACAAGATTATTGTTAGTATTCCTGGTCAGGTGGCATATTAGGTATCCTTGTAAACTATCACAAATGATCCCCAAATCTTAGTGGTTTACAAAAACAGAACATGTTATATATTGGTGGCTGCAAATGCTGTGTCTCTGCTTGATTCCATTTGGCTCTGCTCCATGTATCTTTTTATTTCTAGATTAAGACTAAAGAAGAGATTTGTGTGGGATGGACCAAATCTATTGTGGGAGGCAGAAGCGAAAGAACTGGCAAGATCTATAATGCTTCCTCAAACTTCTGGAAAATGGTAGCATATATGCTCACATTCCATGACCTCAAGAGCATCACATAGCCAACCTTATAATTGATAGGTAGAGTTATTACAAGGAAGTTAATATTCCTGTGAACAATAAATATAAGATTAGTAGTTGGGAAAATTTTTTAAACTGGCAATCAAGTATCTTTCCTCCATTGTCTAGTTTTTCCAAATTGGAGAAAAAGTAGTGGCAATAAACTTGCTAGAAATAAATGGTTAAGATGTGTATGCAATAGACAAGGGACATTTCTACCCAGAAGCAAATTCAAGGGAAGAAACCCCAAGGGAGGGGCCTCCCTGGTGACGCAGGGGATTAAGCAACACACTATGAAGCAAACCACAGCCACTGCAGTACGAGTTTGATCCCTGCTGCCGGCCAGGGAGGGGACCCACATTGCGCAGCAGGCCTCTCCTGCCTCGCCGATGCTGCCCTCAGCAGTGTGTTTCAGTCAGTCTGCCCGTTCTGCTCCCCGCTCAGTCTGGTGAATCCTCTCACCTCCCACAACTCTGGCCTGTACCCCAGCTTTTGTATGCATAAATAAATAAATATTAGAAAAAAAAGAAACCCGAAGGGAGAATCACAAAAGCTTAGTGATTACTGGTCCTGACCATGTTGCCCGGTGGGTTGAAGTCATTTAGGACACTCACAAGAATCTCTTTGAATATCAGTGAAAAAAGAGACACTAAAAGTTTGTTTTTTCTGTTCACAGCAGTTCATTGACTGTCCTAAGTCAGGATGAAAGACAGAATCCCTTTCCCCTACAACAGCCATCCAGCAGGGAAGTCTTAGCTGGCTAGATGCCTGAAACTCAGCATTCTAGTTCCATTAACTGCTTGGTAGGTGCAGATGCTTCCTTCCCTGTAATCATGAATAGTTCTGTTTTTAAATGAACTTCTATCTTTATATTTACTACATAGCCCAATGACCACAAGAGAAGAAGAACAGTAAGAAAGTACCTTGAACCAGTGGGTCATCTTTGTTGAAAAAAAAACGACTACCTTTTTCATCCTTGGGTGGAGGGAATATAAACATCAGAATAAGAGTAAGTGATCGGTGGGATATGAGCAGGGGAGCCACGAGTCTAGGCACTTCTCTAGCCCTTCACTGAAACACTGTCCTTCTCAATCAACTGGGTAAAGGGTTGTGTACTAGATTAAGTCTCAAATATGCATCAGGACCTTGGGGAAAGTTTTTGCTCACCAGCATCTGTTTTTGTTCTTCTCCAGTCCCAATCCAATTTACAATCCCTGAGACTACTCCAGATATATACAAATTCATTATCGTCTTTTTTTAATGACCATATATCAACAATCTAGACTTAATTTGAAAGTTCAAAACTGTTAACTTGTCCCATTAATCTAGTTAAATCTCAGAGAATTCTGTAGCTGTGGGGAAGCCCATATACATTTAGACTGACACCTTAACGGAAATAACAGGTGTGCATCAAAGGAGAAAAGATTGCCACAAAGATTAAAAGCATTGCTAATCATGTCCCCTCAATTCCTTATAACTCTTCTCCAAAAAATATTTTTCTGTTGAGTCCTTGGTTATTCAAATGTCATTACTATGCAAGCCACAAGTGAGTTTTTGACATTCTAGATGAACAGTTTGTTTGCATGCCCAACATGGGAGGAGAGACGTCAAGAATACGCTCCTGAGAGTGACAGAGAACATGGAAGGGCATGGTATGTGAGATCATTTGGTCTTTTTTATGAAAGGTTTGAAAGCAGCAGCTGTATCTCTACTGTAAAGGACAAACTCCCAACTTCAGAGGCTTCAAACATGGCATACAAAACACAATTGTTTCACTAAGTATAATTCCTTCTAGTTCCATCCATGTTTCTATAAATGCCCCTAGTTTCTCATTTCTGATTGCTGAATAATATTCCATTGTGTATATGTACCACATC
>JAGFMF010011737.1:1086597-1103704 GCA_019455555.1 Galemys pyrenaicus | reverse complement strand
GAGGGTGCACAAAGGACTGAGGTGATGGTGCACTGGTGAAATGGTGGTGGGTACTCCCTGGGGACTACAAATGATGTCAAATATAATTAATAAAAAAATAATAATAATAACAGCAATAAAGACACAAAAACCAAAAATGAGGAGACAAGGACAGACTGGGGACACTTGGTGGGGAGGGGGGGTAGGGTTGAGGGAAGATGGGAGCACGAGGGACTGAGGTGATGGTGCACTGGTGAGATGGTGATGGGGAATATATGGGGATTACAATTGATGGCAAGTATATGTAAATTTTTTTAAAAAAATTTTATATTAATAAAAAACAAAACAAAACGCAATTGGTTAGTGGAGCGTGCGGGGGAGGAGGGGCCACTCTATTTTGTTAGTAACCCTCTAGAAGCTCAGATCTTCATTCAGACTGTAAGGACAGAGACAGTAGTAGGTTATGAACCAGACCTAGATAAGGACATCACTCCCTCATGCACATATTCTATTAACCAGAACTCACCACACAGCCGGACCTAACTGCAGGTAGGGGAGGTTGGGTAATGGAATCTAGCTTAGTGCTCAGAAAGAACAGGACAGGAAGTTAGTGAACAACCAGCCAGTTTTTGTAACCAGTTAGCCCTGAAATTAAAAATGCCATTTGAACTGCCTCACTTTGGCTCTTTGGCATTCACAAATTATTGCCAAACATCTCATTTTCCTTAGTCTTTCTGGTTGACAATATTGCCCAAGAGACCTCTGCAGCACTTGGAAACCCTGAAGATCAGGCCTACCTCTTATCTCATCACTCCTGGCTCCACGTGGTAAAGGTTTTGCTGATGACAGATGAAGTGTTACTTAGGGCTAGTAGGGGGGAAGGTAGGGGGAGACTGAATTAAATTTATAATTTTACCGGTGTCCACTTGGGCAGCTTCCTCCACATCCACAGTAGTCTAGAGGTAATCTCTTCCCACTTTCTTAGTCTATAGCCTTAGTTTATTTTAAACACTAGCACCCACCCTCAGGGTTTCCTGACACTCATCCAAAGGGCAAGAGTGCATGCCAACCTGAGGATATGAAATAGGTCTAAAAATAGTATTTCCATTCCCACCCATAACTTTAAGAGAATAGGTATAGGGATACTCTTGTGTGAGATATAATTGATGTCTATTCTCCCTGCCCCAGCATCCCCTTCATTTTTAATTACTTCCTTCCTCCCACTGTTTTCCAGACTATCTGAATTGTATCAGTCCCAGGCATATGGGGAAGTGGGTACCACCGGATGGCTATTGTCAGTCAGGAAATAGCTACTATTCAAACACTGTTTGCTAATGATCATATTTGATGTGATAAAATGGATGTGAATATTAAGTTTGAACCATCTCGGCACCATCTCAGATTTAAAAAACAGTCATGAGGACTGACAGCTTTGCACAAACCTCTTTCTTTCTAGTTTCTATGATTCTGACATATTCGCATTTCACTAAATAAGAGTGAACACCACCAGCCGCCCACTCACCAGGCGTTTGCTTTATATATAGCTATAGATATTCAATGCAAAACAAAGCAAAAAGAGATTCATGTAGGGCAGAATTTGTGGGGGGTTTGGATGAGAGCAGGGGCTAGAGCTTTTATATTTAATTTTCAATTCTTCTCATAGTTCTAATGCTCATGGTTAAGGCACTACACATCCTTGTATTTTAGCTTCTTGTTTATTCATTCCCTCATGCATTCAATATTTATTATGTATTCATTGAATGTCTGGGACTATGCTAAATTCTAGGAAATAGAGTCGAATATTATTGTTCTTGCATAAAGAGTTCAAATCCTCATAGGTGATATTATTAAAGTCTGTAGTGGTAACTGCTATATTTAGGGAAGGGGGAAAGTGAGGAAAGACTTCAGGCACTTGGATGGTTCTTCAAAGATGAGGTATTATCCAGGCAGAAGACTGTCTTAGATACCTCTGTGTTGAGGGCTCACCATGGACCTGGCACTGCTTGGAGAACTACAAATGTGATAAAACTAAGGCTGCAAGAGATTTTAGGTCTATATTTTAAGGGCCTAGATTTTAGAAGGGTCTATATACTGTGCATGGATATTGGCTTTCATGTCTAAAGACTTTTTGAGTAGAGAGGCACAGAATCAGTTTCTCAGAACTGTTTTCTTACTCACTGGCATGGTGGGGAACACAAAGGGATTATATAGACTCAAAGGTTATGCCACTATTTGGCAACACTTTTATTGATCCACTCTCAGCTCCTTAACTTCACACACCAAGATATTTCTGGACCTTTTTATAATGGTCAGGGTCATTCAGCTACACTTTTGTTTTCACCCTGAACACATTACACATTTCAATCACAGTGAGAGAAAACATTACTCTTAGCTTAAATTTCTATTTCTTTCCAAGTATTGGGAATTCCCTGAATTTGAAGCTCTTAGAGCTTAATTTGAGAAATCTGGAAGGTACAGCTCAAGAAACAAAGTATCTCTAGAAACAAGTAGAGAGTCATGATGAGCCCCTTGGAATCTCTGTAGGTATCAAACTCAGAACATGATCAGGAAATATACAAAAGGTCTTCAAGTTTGCATGCTTCCAAAAAGTGGGCTCAGCATTTATTTTATTTTTTTTAACTTTTTTTTATTTATATATATTTGACATCAATTGTAATCCCCATGTATTCCCCATCACCATATCACCAGTGCACCGTCACCTCAGTACCCCGTGCTCCCATCTGCCCTCAACCCTCCCCCTCTTCCCTCCCTACCAAGTGTCCCCATTTTGTCCTTGTCTTTTCATTTTTGGTTTTTGTGTTTTTATTGTTGTTGTTATTATTATTATTGTTGTTGTTGTTCTTATTCCTTTCCTTGATCCTTATTTGGTTCCTTTATATTCCTCCTAGGGGAGGAACCATCTGGTATTTTTCTTTTGCCTTCTGACTTACTTCACTGAGCATAATCCCTTCCAGTTCCATCCATGTTCCTATGACTGTGTCTAGTTTTTCATTTTTGATTGCTCAGCATTTTAAACAGCTTACACTCAGTTCCAATTCACAATGAAATCCCGTGCTTACTTTCAAGTTCTGGCTATAACTCTGATTACAACCACTGACCACCCACCACTCGCCTTTCAAGAAATTCTGCCACAACTGTCACCTGATTCTGGCTTCAGTAGGATAGCCTTTAGAATGTATTTTTTCATGGAGCCACTTGAATACAAGGACTGAAGAAAAGAAACCCACAGAAAAGACTGAAAAAGATTATCTATGAAGGAGAGTGAAAAGGGATTAATATTTAGCACCTAAAGGAGAATCTCCTTTTAAAAATTATGTCATTATGTACATTATGTCATATAAAAACCCAACAAGATGAGGAATGAGAAGAGTTCATTAGATTTGACAGTCAGGTCATCAAATAACTTTTTTAAATGTAAGGGACAGATGTTTAATTTCAGTGGAATGAAAAAGGAGAGGAACTGAGTAGAGAGAGAGAATGAACACGAACACAGATATGTGCATTCTCAGAGCAGGGGGTATGTCTCTTCCTCCATATTGGAAGGAAAAATAAAGACCACATGCACTAATGGTTCCATCTGGAGATAGCTGAAGATTTCTGCAGTTGATGACCTCTAACTTTTTCATGAAGTAAGGCAAAGTTGTTTGCTGAAAGAAACTTTTCAGCAAGAGAAGAGTCCCTCTAGGGAACAGAAGTGTCTATTCATGGCACCTGAAAAAAATCAGCGGCATTGAGACATCTAGTAGGTACCATGCCTTGAATTTATCAAAATAACACTATTCTCAGCACTATTCAATAGTTCGAGAGGAGTGGAAGAGAATTGAAGTTCGAACAACATAGTTACAACATCAAGGGTGTTGTCAAGAGAGAAACTAAGTAATGGACTGTGTGATCTAGTAGATCATGAAAGTAAGACTTTAAATAAACGGCAGACTCAAAAAAGGCACAGATCAATGTGTTGGAGAAGTTAAGAACTTAAAAATAGAAAAAATGTTCAATAGCTGGTTTATTTATTTTACATTTATGAAACACTGTGCTATCAAGTCATATTAATTTACTGAGTCCATCTAACAACCCTATGAATTAATGCTTTATTATGGTTATAACATCCAATTCACAGACATGGAGATCTGAGTCACAAAAAAATTTCTTGTCTATGATCAAACAACTACTATGTGGTAGAGCTAGGATTAAAATCCCGGGAATTTGGCTGCAGAAGTTATACTACTAATCAGTGCCTTATGTTATTTCCCCTTTGATGTTTCAGATTTCAAAGTTGTTCTAGGTCAATAGGTTTTGAATTTGATCATCTTCAATTTAACCAGTCCTACCTCAAATTCAGAATTCATGGGGGTTAGATCCAGGATTCAGTGTTTTATAATGCTACACAATGTGTAGACAAGGCTGACAATTTGGATCTTGACGTTAAGTCCAAAAGCCACACAAGTCAATATGACATTGATACACAAATCACAAAATCAGATACCAAGAAGAAATGCTGCCACACAGGTAGGATCTGTGAGAATTCAGAATCAATCAACACCTCTCTCTCTCTTTCTCTCTCCCTCTCCTCGTCCCCCACCTTTCCTCTTTCCTTCCCTCCCTCTTCTCTCTTTCCTCAGTTCCTCTCACTTTTCATCCCATTTTGCTGATATACAAAAGGCAAAAGTTAAGATGATATAATCTGTCCAGAGAAAAATGATAATAATTAATGCCCAAATTCCAATCCCTGTTTTTGAGTAGAAGTATTTATTCTCAGGCTCAAACTTACATTAAAAAAAACTAGGTTCCTATGTGTAGGTGCCATTTCCCAATTCATTTGGAGCTAGGTTAAGGCTGGGGGCACACTGCCCCACCTGCATGCTCCACTAATGGAGCCCGCCAACCAAAAAACTCACAACCGCCTAGCGCAGAGGTACACTTACAGGGAACAAGCGTACATAACTGACTGGACCCTCTGAATATTAATACCCAACTGCAGATGACCAAGTAATGTTTCACTTCAAACAAATAATTACAGTTGTAGAACATATTGCTTCATACGCCACAAAAAAGAGCACTATCAATGAACATGTGACATAATACTAATTCTATGATGTGTCCTGATATTAGAGTTACTGAGACCTATAAAAGAATGAACATCTTAGAACTGACTAAGTTCAGAATTTAAGGAAAGCCAGTAGCTCAAAATAAGAAAAAAAATCAGTGATATAAACAAGAATAGTTAAGAATTTGAAAATATTTAGTATATTTTATATACTCAAAATTTAAGATGTCATTAATCACATAAAGTTAGGCTGCTTTGTATCAAAATAAAGAAATCTGAGTACAAGAAAGAGCTATCGTAAATTTATAATGGGATCAACAAATTTGTTTTTAAAAATGCATAAACAGGACATAATAAGCAGCTGAAATTTCCTAGAATATAAAATGACATATACAAGTATAAACACTTAATAGCTGAAATTTACAAAATCATTGCACAATATCCAACACACATCCTACCAAAAAAGAGAATGGAAATGGAGGATTAAGTTTCAAAATAACAGAATACACTATTTAGAACTGAGGTAGATTCATGTCTTCTGATGTAGAGCTGGTAATAAAATTTTAGACTTCAAAGATAGCAAAAAATAAAAATCCTAAAAGCTTTCAAGAAGAAAGAGGGGGAAGGCAGTTTTTAACAAAAGAATAATAAACTGATTGTCAGATCTATTTCTCATCAATATCATTAGATACCAAAAGAGAATGCAGCAAAGACCTTCAGACTTACACACATGCATGTGAACACATGCATACACACACAAAATCTCTCTATATAAATACAAACTATGAAGTCAAAATATCAAAAAAGCATGCGGGAAAAGTCACAATATTTTTAGTCATGCAAATGTTTCCTACATTTTACTGCAATTTTTGAATTTTTTTTTGCGGAAGTACTAGAGTAAACTGAACAAGTATGCAAAATGTGGTAGAATTTGGACTTCTGAAACTATGGAATAAGAGGGTGTGAGCAAAGAAAAAAATTCCAGGACGGCTACTGAGAAATAAGGCTGGGAAACAACTGAGTCAAATCAGAACAAACAGGTAATTAGAGAACTCTGAAAAAGATGTTTTAAGAAAATGGACTCTATAACACAGTATAGCTAGGAAATTTGGGAATAAAGCAAAATTAGAATATTCTCTTTAACAACAATTAGATATAAAAAAATAGAAATTCCAGGGAAAAAAAACAGAAATAAAAATCAATATGCTTCTAGCTATCTATATGATGCACAAAATTAAATGTGCCATAATTTTGGGGAGCCAATGAAGAGTAAAATGAATTACAAGATGTACTTTTTCAAGAGGTTCTAGATTTTGACCAAAAGAAAACATTACCGTTTATACAGCTACATTCACACTGCTTCATTTTAAAAATAATAGTATTTACTAGACTAGATAGAACTTCAGTTCTTAAAATCAACTCCATAAATAAAACTCAGAGCCTTACAAGATGAAGTATCAGGAAATAATATTTATAGTAGAGCTAGGTATATGATAGATATATATGGACAGACGGTTAATTTGACAGGTAGATATAACATACTTATCTACACATATCTTTAAATCTACTTCTTTCTAGTTTTAAAGATAATAGATAGATAAAAGAGCTTGAAAATAATTAAAATGAGCCCAAAGAGAGGAGAGATAGTACAATATATTAAACTCCTTATCTTTCATAGTTGGTAGGTAAGAGATAGCTATTTAGGGTTGTTAAAATGAAACAATAGAGATATAAGTATATTATTTAGAGTAGTGGAGCTCACCAATAGTCCTAAAAATAAAAACCCGAAAATGAATAATTTAGAGTGGAATTATTTCTTGGGAGTGGAACTTTGGGAGAAGTGAAGTTAAATTTGTTTTTATTTCATACCTACCTACGATGCTTACATTTGGATTAACGTTGCTTTTATGATTAAAATAATAGCAGCGAAGATGATAATAAATTTATGTTAAAATATTTTTCTACATAGACACTTCCTAGTGTCCCACAGATAGAAGGTAAGACTTGACAGCCAATGTGCAGATAATCCATAAATCTCATTATAACCAAAAGCTTCCACATCCTCCCCATTGTCATGATAGTTTATGTTGTTACCCATTATCACCAAAATAGACAGAACTTTTACTTCTTTTCAAACCCCACCCCCCCCCCCCAGCTTCATTAGGGGTTCTAAGAAGCAGCAAAATGGCCAAAAGGAAAGTCACTCTTGGAAAGAACAACTTAAAGACTTCACTGATCCTCTGACTTGATAATAAGTCAATGAATAACTGGAAGGAGCACGACCACTATAGTCAGAGCCATTTTACATAACTGGAAGGACGGTTTCCTTCGCGGATATGGTAGCAATTTGGTATGATCCATAGCATAATAAAGTTGGTTTTAATGTCAGAGTTAGAGAAGATCTATTGTGAAAAAATGCATCTAAGCCTCTGCTAAATTCTAACAGCCAGGTCTAGGAGAAAAAACATGGAGGCGACTGTGGATACACTGTATCATAGGTGGAACACAAGATACTTTCAGGACTGAGGTTTAAGTGAGATCCTAAATAAATTAAAAACCATGAGTCAGTTGAATCTTGAGTAATCTCTGATTCAGACCTTTGCATTGTACAAGTACCAAATGCAACTCACACTGCATCTGACTATTTAGTGATCATCTGAGTGGAATATTATAGGAAGGTATTAGAAATTCTAGTGGATAATGTGACTGCAGACAGGAAAAGCTTACCTTCCCATCTGCTGCCTCTGGCACTCATTAGTATCACACTGGCATTCAGCAAATGCAGGCAGGTGCAGGAGCTGGTGAGAATGGAAGCTAAAGAGAAGGAAGAAAGGCAAAAGAAAGTATTTTAAACAACCTGAGATGCGCTGTTGATGAATCCACAAAACAGTGTCTATTTGTGTTCACCAAATTCCTGCCTCTATCCCAGACAAATATATGCCAAATCTCACCACTGCCACTTATTATTATGATTATTACTTCACTGGGTATGAACTTCTTCATACCCAACTCACATTAATTTAGATGTCCTAGACAATCTCTAATATTCTTTGCATCTCTAAGATTACAGGTAATAAGCATGTTTTAAAGGATAATTTCTTTAAAATCTTAAAGCAGAGAACTAACATGTTGGAAGTATGGGTTAATGCATATAATAAAAGTCATTTATTGAATACAATAAAGAAGAGCACATGTACGTGGCTGGAAGTTGAACTTGCAAAACAAAGAAGATAGACAGTAATTGAATAATGCATAGCTGTAACTTATTTAATTTTAGTTTCTACCCTTAGATTCCCATGCATTCAAGTAAAATAGTTAAGTTATGCCCCTTAAATATCACACTTCAGAAAAAACAAAACAGTGATATAAGAAGAAATAAAGAGAAAAGGAGGAGAAAACTTGAGTCCCAGTGTCAGATTCTTTCAAGCAGAGTTAACACAGTATAGAAAACATGACAACAGAAACTTACTTTCCCAATTAGGAAACTTTTGGGGGGGGGGCAGGAAGAGAAAAAGGTAAAGAGAAACTGTTTGTATCCCAATTAATAGATTAGAAAAGGAATACAAATAGGAAGCTTCTGAACTAAACTCCAACACTTCCATCATTTCATTGAGTCAGTGTCAATTACTTGCTACAATGTGCTACTTCAAAATTTAGATTCAACCTGAAATTCACAAAAAAACTTCAACTAAAATCTCCTTTGTCCATTTCTTCTCCTATATGAGTCACATTTTCCTAGCTTTTCTTGTTGCATGAATCAAAAGAGACTTGCATATGAGAGTCAAAAGTTATCCTTGACAATGTATAAAATAATATATTAAAAGATGTATGTATCTCAAGGAAACCTGATATGTGATATGACCCAGAAACTTAACAAAAAACCGAGTTGGATTATCTAGATGTTTTGCAGTTGGGTTTTTGTTTATTTGTGGTTCTCACAGGGACTGTTTCTGTATGAAAAGTTCAGATGGTGAGAACAGCTCTTGGAGTTGTACTCTGGCTTTTTGGGGAAGGCCGGTGTTAGCAGGATTCAACCTATGGGGGACTCAGCAGTGGAAGGAGAGCAGAACCAGGGACAACAGCTTACTCCACAGGACAGTCTTTCACAAGTTGGTGCAGAACCCACCAGCTCTTCTATGTCAAACTTTGTGAAAGTCCAGCTTTATATATATAGGCTTGTTGCCTCTGAGCATCATTTCATCAATACTCTGAACATTATAGGAAATAAACAATTTCCTCTCTTCAGCTTTGTAAGCTGACTGTTGGTCACAACAACAGAATAAAGAGGGGTAGGTTCTTTATAAATGATGCTGAGCTCAGCGGTCACAACAATCTCCCCAGCTCTAATTACAGAATCCATGACAGTGAAACCTCTGTGAAGGAATCCAGGTGCTCATTGCTGGTAAGGATCTAATTCAGACTACCCTTTTCTCAACATCATTATAGAACATTACATACTCAAAGACCAGTCCCTCCTCATACCTTCTGGTGAAAAGCCAGGCTTGGGATATTTGCTCTTCTTTTAGGGTTGAATACAGAAAAAAAATAAAAAGTCTTCTAAGTTTTGCCTCCTGAAAGAAAAATTAGACAGGAGCCAATACTTCATGAATTGGTCAAGAGGTGTTGTATGGCTTTGCTACCACTGGAGTTGAGATGTCTTTAGGAGTGACTCTCCCCAAAAATGACCCCCATCATGCAGGCGTGGGGCACGCTTTGAGTATCTGCTTAGGCACAGGCATGCTGCCCAGCTCCTAAGCATAGCTTCCTCAGGGCCAAGTGACAGCCAGAAGCCCAGGGTTCTGCAGGTTTTAAAGAATGTATATGATACTCTCCTTTACATCGGAATCTATGAGAAAATTTGGATGATTTCCTCTGACCAGATTTTTTATCAATTATTTTGGTATTTGATAATATACTTTTGGGGACTATCATTTTTAGTAGTCTATTAATTAAATCATTCTAGCTCAATCTTAGATGTTTATATCTTGTTTCTCACATCTAAACTCACTGAAAGCAAAAACCACTTTCTGGCTTACTTGCACAGAACAAAGAACCCTGTACCTATTCTAAAAGATGCACCATGGGGCCTCCCTGGTGGTACAAGGGGTTAAGAGCTACAGTGTGGAGCTTCCACAGTCACAGCAGTGTATTTTCAATCCCTGGCCACGGAGGGGACCCACTTGGCGCAGCAGACCTCTCCTGCCTCACCCACTGCTCCCCTCAGCAGTGTGTTTCTATCAATCTGTCTGTTCTGCTACCCGCTCTGTTTCTGGTGAATCCTCTCACCACTACCCTGCCCCACTTGTACCCCAGCTCTTGTATGCATAAATAAATAAATAAAAAATACACCATGGCCAGCTGAATGCTTGGATTAGCTGAGTTGTAAGCTATCTAACAACCCAGAAATTCTGATTTGCTCACTGTAGTTGTCCCTAATTTGATTTTTTTCATTTATTATTGTGTCTGGATTTCATACTCCTGGAACTATTTCAATGAACAGGTGAAAATGATTTCTGATGCACATTTCCTATTTGTATGTCAACAGACAATAACCGCAAAGGCCTTGAAAATACTTTCTCTTCTATAATATTGTTTAATGTATTGAAATGTTTAGAAACATTTTTGTAAACATTTTTACTATGAACTTAAATCCACACGCTCAAATTAATAGGTTATAAATGCAATATTAGAATTAACTGATTTTATAAAACATGGGTAGTTTATTTGGTCCTGAGTTCAGAGTGTTATAATACAAATGACAGATATTTGCTCAGCTTTGATTGTGCATCAATAATTTTCAAACAGTTCTGAAGAACACTGAGATCCTTAAAAATAAAATTTATATAAATTTCTCCAAATAATTAGGTGTTTTCAGTGTGAAATTATTTCATAACATCAAATTTATAACAATAACTAAATTCCATTAAGGTAAAGGATTTTTATGAACATAAATGTATTTAAATTAGTAACTGAAATCTTAGTCTCAAAAATAGATTTTACTTTCTAATTTTATTTTGGTCATAGTAGATAAAATATGACTCACAAGGCTAACAATATATATTAGAACAATATTGTCCTTTGTTACTTCGCATGTATAAATTTACGTGTATGTGTGTGTGTGTGTGTTTCTCAAGACTGTTTCTTTCTCAGCATATTTCTCAGTTAAATATATCCAGAGCACTAAAAGCAGATGAATGGAAGTTCTTTTGTCCAGAAAATAAACAGTTAAATTATCCAAAATAATAGGAGTATCCTAAAATGACCTGAATTATTGTCCACTCTATTGTCCACTCTTAAGAGTCATACTATTGTAACAATTTAAAAATATTGCTATAATGTGTGGCGTATATTGATTGTAATTCTGCAATTGACCCATCAGTGAGCAGGAACCAATCAAATGTAATTGAATCAGATAGCCCAAATCAGTGATGATTGAATCAAAAATTACTCTTTCAGAGGCAGTGAAATCACTTGCATTTCATGGACAAGAGCCATTTACCAATGGGAGGAGCTAGTTCTCTGGTGCAATTAAAACATGGTCAAATAATGAAATATAAAGCAAGAACAAGCACAAGATACACATTGTCTTATCTTTTCCAAAGAGCTTTTTTTATCATACTCTACTCTGGTCTTTGCTAGTAATATAACTATTGTAAATAGTTTTGCAGTGACCCCATACACAGACCATGTATTTTTTAACACAAGTAAATTATATTAAAACCATGTTATATGGTACATCTTGTAATGATTAAGGAATGAATGGGTATTATACATTTATGACCTTTGACAGGACAATTGATAAGCAAAAAAAAAAAAAGATACTGTATTACCATCATTAGCTATCTAAAGTTTAAGATATTGTGTAGTTTTTTGTTTTTAAAAAAGTCCCACATGGACTTTGGTGTATATGAAAATATATAATTACTTCATATGTTTCTAACCAATTGACATAATTTACATATATTAAATGACAGATTTTTCTAAGATACACAAGTTTTCAAAAATCATTTATTTCTTGTCATACATTATGTTGCATATGACCTCATGAGTTAAAAAGTCACTGGCAGTAATGCCATTTTCATTAAACACTTTTAGTAAAACAGGAGAAAGGGGAACATTTTGAACTTGATAAGGAATATCTACCAAAAAATCACAGCTAATTTATACTTAATGATGAGAAACCTGATGTTTCCCCATAAAATCAGGAATAAGACAAGAGTGTACCCTAGTACACTATTGGTGGGAATGAGGACTACTATAGCCTCTATGGAGAGAAATATGGAGATTTCTTAAAGTATTAAAAAAGATAGGTCTGCCATATGAGTCAGCAATTCCACTGCTAGGTATCTTCCAAGAAACACTAATTTGAAGGGATATATTTGCTCCTATGTTCATTGCAGCACTACTGTAATAGCCAAATTATGGGAACAAGCTAAGTGCAAAATGACAGAGCAGTGAATTAGGAAGATCTGGTAGATATACACAGTACACTACTACTCAGCTATTTTTATGTGTGTGCGCACATGTATAATATATATATATATAAATGAAAGCTTGCCATGAGCAATAACATGGATGGAAATGGAAGGGGTTATACTAAGCAAAACAAGTAAGAAGGAGAAAGACAAATACTGAATCATTTTACTCATGTGTGAGATATAAAAAAAACAAAACAATGGAACAGATAACACTAAAGAAAAACAAACCTTAGAAATCTAACTGCAGAACTGAAGGTAGCACAGGGTGGAGGTAGGGCACAAAGGAAGAAATGGGTCTATTGAATGTTAGCAGTGTTTTGATGCTGGTGTTTTGATGGTGTGCATGAATTAATAACCTACATCTGAAGAAATCGGAACCTTTACCTATAAATCATAAAAAGTATTGTAAACCAATCATACATCAATAAAATCACACATTTGTGTAAAAAGATACAGAGAAGACAGTAACTCTTAGTTATCTTATTTAAACATTACTAAAATATCTTCTGCTAAGCTATTTGGCATAAATATATACTAAAGTCCAAAAAGTCCCTACTCTCTTTAAAATTTGAAGTCTGTAATATTTGAGTATAATAGTAGATAAACAAAAAGAGGAAATTCCATTTTTGTATATTTGATTGTCTATTTTATAAGATGCCCATCCCTCTTACTCTCTAAGACCTATGTAAAGCAGAACTGTTTACAAGAGTTCAAAATGGTGGGCAGATTAAGCAAAGTAAAACCATTTCTAGAGAAGTATATCAAAGGAGAAGAAGCTGAGGTAACAAGAGGCCAGAACTTTGGGAAAAGTCTTCTCTCCAAAGATCTATTTTAGACTCAACCATCCATTAGCATTTCATTTAGATCAGAAAAGTAGAACTAATTCCAGGAATTGTTAAATTCCATTTTTTAATCATTTAATTTGCTGCGTTATGAAACTGCGTGTTAACTGCAATTAAGTCTGAGAGAGATGGGTCATTTGGAGGGTTCAGCATTGGCAGATAATGTCAATGTCCCAGGTGGGTCATTCCACTGAGGACCCTACAAGAGCTAAACATTATGCATGGGTTTTGGAAAAAGATTGAGGAATCAGATAAGATGAGCTAAAAGAGATAGACAAATATATCTCTCTTTTAAGAACCCTAAAGATACTTCCCCTGATTGGTGGGGGCTCAGGGGATGCATCACTAAGATATGCAGCCATCGTGAGAAGAGGAATGTGATGGGTTATTAGAGATTGTGGGGGAATGGTATATTGCAATGTTAGCTTTCTTCAAGGTTGATTATAGCCTTCTTGGCCCCTGCCAACACACATACATAAATCACAACTTTTTCTCAAGCTCTCACCTATTCAATCACACAAGTAGCCTTGAAAATAAATTAACATGTTCACTTAGCAGAGGTATAAAAGAAATCAAGTATGAAATAATCTCTGTAAATCTATCCACATATGTGTCTGGCTATATATTGTTAGCACTGATGTGGGCAGTGTGCTTAGATGTGTGTGTTTGTTGTGTTTTTATTGAACACAGAAACATTAAGGAAACAAAAGAAAGTAAATATGACCCCTGGGAAAGAAAATATTTCTGTAAAATAAGAGTGAGGCAAATGTAAATTTGATAAATCAAATAGATCTTTACAGGTTTAAAGATTTTAGGCCATATAAAGGGCTAATGTGGCATTCTTCTCCTTCCAGCCCTTTCAGAGGCCCTGCATTCAAACTAATATAAGGTAAGCTTATTGAAAGAAAGCAGCTCAATTCCAGATTTCCACTTGAAAGAATGGGAATGGCAGGAGGTATAATATTTTTTGTCCAGGTCTATTATTTATTGCTGAAGAACTTAAGCAAAAATAGAAATCTAGTAGTTGGTTGGTGGGTAAGAGGAAAAAGGACTTGGTTTGTTTAGAATGTCTGTAGTGGACCTGTTACTGCACTGGCATTTTGCATGTGTGGTATCCTTTATCCTGGAAATACTGAAAAAAAGCAAGAGTGATTCCACAAACTAGGTACTAGCAATAACAATCTAGATGTGACATTATCCACAAAGGCTTTTATGACTCTAATATTTAACAGCCAGGGCAGATCCTGTGTGGCTAATTAACAACTGAGGTCATTCTGACATTGAGTGGTCAGGCGCCTTCTCTCAGCTCGTCAGGATTATCCTAGGTCATGTATGTTCTCTCACACCACCCATTAAATCTTTCTAAGAGCACATAATTTCCACCTTTGAAACCTTTACATTTATTTAAGTTCAACAAAGTAATAAAGCCTCTCTCAAAGGTAACTAATCTTAAATCTACCTAAATCTAGCTCCTACAATTGTTATTTGGCAGGGTTTCTATAGTCTTTTTGCTATGTGATATTAGATATGAGGATTAAAAATTTAATCACACTGTGCTTGAAGTCTCGCTAGGATAGCAGAATTTCTGTTAAGACATTGAATATATTGGCGTATTCTCAGAGGGATGGAAATGGCTGACTTGTGGAAACTAAACATAGCAAAAACGAGGATGCCGGTAGGTAGCCTATCTGTATGACTTTTCCCAATACAAAAGCATGGGACAATTGAGTTGAGAGATATGTGAAAACTTTTATTTCAATTTTATTGAAATGATAGATGAAAAAAGCAGTTTGTGGAAAAGAACTAGGCAAGAATCACCTTTAGTCCCTTAATATCAATTGGGTCCTTTTTTTTTTTTTAATGTCAGTATATGCCAAGTGTAAAAATAAAACAAGTGAAAATTAAAAATTTGGAGGTGCATCTAAGACTAATCATAGCACAGGAGCTGACAACAGTAGTAATAATAGAGACGTATACATTTGGTGGTGGGAAGACACTCTAATACTGCAAAGTACAAATGCAAAGTGAGAAAGGAGGAATGCAACCATTCTAAAGATGCTAATTTGGTGGTTATGCCAGGGAGGTTTTATTATTTTATCGTTACTGCTTAAAATTCAGAGAAGATAAGGGGACAATACAGAAAAAATCCTCTTGTAATGATGGACTCACAGACAAGAGGATCCTTGGAGCAATCAGTCCTCCCGGCTGCCACTGCAACGCTGGCATCCTTCTCCAGGAGCCTGACAAACGCTAGCTCCTGCCTGGGCACCTCAGAGATGGTCACACAGCTGGAGTTATTAGGAAGGTCCTCCACAAACTGAGTTACAATTTTTCTTCCTCTCACTTCCACTATTAATCTTTATTCTGTCTTCTGGTGCTACACAAAATAATCACAATCCTTCTTTTCCCAGGGAATGACCCTAATAACCTTGGAGAGAGAAGTCAGGGCAAAATAGTGAAATGATGGGACTGTCAGTTATGAGGGAGTAATTTCTAGGTAGAAATAACTTTGAAGAAAGGAGTGGGAAAGATGTTCAAATGAAAGGAGACGAAGCTAAAACCATTTTCCAAATGAAGAGAAATTGCAATAAATCCAGAAATGAAGTAGTACTCTTATAAATATAAATTGGGAAAAAGGAAATTGTTGATAACCTGAGGATGTAGAAAAACAAAGAAAAAAAGTACTTATAACTCAATCAGACAGACTGGGAAATATGTAATAAGCAAAATGAATATAATGGATGGAAGCTAAGATCAGACTATAGTGCATCATTGCCACTAAATCATGATTTGCATGGTAAGTATATGGTACACAGGATAATTTTCAGTTTTGTAATATAAGAAGAGATCCTGAATTACATTCAAACTTCATTCTGTAGTAGAAAACAAGGAAAAATCAGGCAGCCATGCCCATATCACAAGGAGGGTGAACCAGTGTGACAGACAAACTCGGGGTGACCCCATCATGGTATTCATGTCCTTTTGTAGTCCCTTATTTTTGAGCATAAGTGGGAAGAGTAATGTGCTTCTAATCAAGAGGATAAAGGAAAGGTAATGGATTACATGAATATGGTATATAAGATAGTAATGCTTGTTGAAAGAGTCTCTATACATTACTGACTTTTAAGAACCAGACCACCATGTTGTGAACTGCATATGAAGAGAGCCATGCAAGCCAGCCCGGAACTGAAACCCTCCATCCAGCAGCCCACATGCAACTGAATTCCACCTACCACTACAAAGAACTGGATCCTTTCCTAGGTGAGCCGTATGACACCACAGCCCGGTGGACACCTTGATTGTTGCTTTGCAGAGGATCCAACTAAGTCGTGTCTTGACTCCTGACCCAAAAATCTGTGAGATAATACATTTTTTTTTTTTTGTAGGTCACTCCCTGGCCAGGGATGGAACTCATGCTGCAGTGGCTTCGGATAACTTCATAGTGCTAAGACTTAACCCCTTGCACCACCAGCGAGGCCCCTGTCTGTATTTCTTTTTTTTTTTTTCTTTATTATTAGTTATATTTGACATCATTTGTAGTCCCCACGGAGTACCCACCACCATTTCACCAGTGCACCATCACCTCAGTCCCTTGTGCACCCTCTGGCCTCTTCCCTGTCTTTGCCCTCCCCCCGCCCCCCCGTCCCTTTGGTTTATCCCGGCTTTTTGGTCTTATTAAGTTTTTGTTGTTGTTGTTGTTTACTTTTGGTTATAATTGCCCAATTCCTTGAGCTTATTCT
>JAGFMF010011737.1:983254-1086296 GCA_019455555.1 Galemys pyrenaicus | reverse complement strand
ATCTTTGTGATCAGACCCTTGTCTGTTGTGTGGAGCGCAAAGATTTTTTCCCATTCAGTGGGGTTTCTTTTTGTTCTGTTTAACGTTTCCTTTGCTGGATAATACATTTTTTTAATTCAGTTGCTCTCCTGTTCTATTAGTGTCAAGTAACAATGAATAAATAATACAATGAGCTCACTACTCTTCAGGTGAAGGAGCCATAGGAAGGGTAAATAAGTACTGACAAATTGACTATGACTTTCTCAAAGAGATAGTCATAATTTACTCTGGACTGTATTCATCTGTATTATTACAGCAGTTTTACAATGGGTCTTTTACCGTTGTTACCAAAGATATGATTCACAAGTGTATATGTTTTGTGTTTATTGAGCACAATTTACAATAGTTTCCTCTGAGCATTAGAGGGTATAGTGGACAACCTTGAATAATTCTTCATTGGAGCAGAAATACTGAATGTTTAGAGTCAAAAGTCTGACCAGAGTGTGAGTCTCATTACTAAAATAGAAGGGAGAGGAGGAGAAAAGGAATCAACAAAATAAACTTAAATGATATAACACTCATGAAAAACAATTGAAGAATTTTAACAGTGAGCAAAATTAAAAGGTTAAAAGTAGTCACTGGCAAAATATGTTTAACTTTTGTTAATTAAAAAATGTGTGTGAAAATACTTTGAATCATTTAAGTGTTACTGAATTGTGAATTAAACTTATTTTCTGGAATTTGACTTATCAGGTATTATTATCAGGAATCAGTCATCTCAGTTGCCACTGCAAGGCTTGTGTCCTTCTCCAGGTATTATCAGGTCCTGGGTCCTGATTTCTTTCTCTTATTTTTTTCTCTGGTTCTCCTGTCTTTAGATTATCTCAGTGGACATGGGTCTGAGACTATTTTTTTAAATATTTATTTATTTATGCATACAAAGGCTGGGGTACAGGCCAGAGGTGTGAGGGGTGAGAGGATCCACCAGAGAGAGAATGGGGAGCAGCACAGGCAGATGTACTGAAATACACTGCTGAGGGGAGCAGCAGGCGAGACAGAGCAGGGGGTTAGACTGCTGCTCCATGCAGGTCACATCCCTCTGGCCTGTGCCACCAGGGAGGCCCTGGGTCTGAGCCTATTAAATCATTAAAAGCCCCTTGTTCATTAAGACAAATAAGACTCTCACTACTACAATTAATAACAACATGCATTGCTGCATCTCACAAGCCAATTCATTTTCATAAAAGAAAAAACGATTCAGGATCTCTCATATTAAGTTTTGAAATTCAGCAGGTTAGGGAGGGTCCTTCTCCTTTTTCTAAGCCTCAAAGGAAGAGGAAAGAAGTTGACAGTAGATACAAAATCCTCTCCCTCTCTGGAGATTAGCAACAGCTTGCTCTTGCCTCATATTCAGTTACGTCAGGATAGAGAAAAATAAGTTAAAAAGAAGATGAATCTCAGTTATTTCTTATTCTTGTGACCATGGGCATTACAAAAGAACTGAGAGGTAAAAGAAATACACTTTTATTAAAGGCAGTAACTTCAGGAAGTCCAAAGAAAGGGTAGCAAGCACTCTTTAGCTTAGGTCCCAACTTTTCCTAGGTTAGGGAATTTGCTATTAATAAAAATCACCACTAACACTGAGGGAAAACCACTATCAATTGTGCTCAAATCGTGTTTTCTGCTTGTCTGTGTAATTATTTATGTTGATGATACTTGCACAGGGATCTGCATCTCTATTCACAGTAGAGATCATTTAAAGTTTATCTGTAAATTAATTCTCTATGGGCATCCACATTTGTATCTAAACATCAAGTCAGTACTGTTACAGCTGCCTCTCTGAATGTCAACCACAATTTTAACAACATGTGTTTTACTTGTTGTGTTGTGATTAGTCCCTCCTTGGCATGCATATTCTAGGGACTCGGGCCCTTTCTAGCTTACTCTCATCTTTTCTCCTGTCGGTTCCCACATTCAGTCCTCTGAGGAAGTAGTTTTGTTACTGTTCACTCCCAGAGGACATTTGGAAGCTTGGACTCCTTACCCTGAACTCCAGTGCTCCATGAGTCTCCTGTCTTAATTGTTGATTTTTTTTAAATGACATCAGTCCTGCCATGTCTCCTCCTTACTGTCAACTGTGAGACAACTGATTATCTGTCCCTAATGTTCTCTCTGGTTAAGCATTACCTAGAATGGTCATCCATGTGATCACCAAGCTTCTAGGTTGTGAAGACATCCACATATCATGTCATTTCAAGAATAAAAACAAGTGGACAATTTATTTCAACATTGTCCAAAACACATTAATCTCAATTATTTCCTTTGAGAAGAGAAATGACCTTATATTGAGTATCCCATAGAACTTAAATCATTGCCAATTGAGAAGAAGCATGATGTAGTAGAAAAATCATGTATTTGTAGTCAGAAATGGGTCTTCAACTAGGCTCTTTCAGTTACTATGGGATCTTGATCTAGTCATATATATGTATTTTTTTGAAACTGTTTCATCATGAGCTAATCAGAACAGAATCCACACCCTTTACTGAAATGTGAAAATAAAGTATAAGGAAGTACTCTGATAAACTACTAAGTCCTATGTGCACGAGAACAAGTGCTCTGTGTAGAATAAATTAGTATTACTAAGACATGAGTATCTTGCGCTGAAGCATTGCCAAGTCATCTTGAAATATAATTTGCATATCATAAAATTCATCTATTTAAAGTATAAAAATTGATGGCTTTTAGTATACTTACTTAGATGTGCGCCCAACACCATGATTTTAGAATAATTTCATCATCCCAGCAAGAAACCCCAAAGTTATTAGCAGTTACTCTCTAGTCCACTCTCCTACCTTTAGCTGTATCTACTTTCTGCATCTAAATCTACCTCTTCTGGACATTTTTAAAACATAGTCTTGTGAATCTAGCCTCTTTCATTTAGAACAATTGCTTTTGATAATGCAAATGTTCTATCATAGTTCAGCACTTTATCTCCTTTCCCCAATTTTTCATATTGTAATTAAATACACACAATATAAAATTTTCTATGGTGTACAGTTGAGTGCCATTTGGAGCATCTATATTATTGTGCAACCAGCATCCATCTCCAGAATTCTTTCATCTTGTAGACCTGAACTTTGTAATCACTAACCATTCACTCCTATTTCTCCTATGCGTAGCCCCTGCCAACCACCATTTACCTTCTATCTTGATGAATTTAAATGTTCTAGGTGCCCCATAAAAGTGGAATTATACAGTATTTGAGTTTTTGAGACTGGCTCATTTCACTTAATATAGTATCTTCTTATTTATCCATGTTGGAGTTTATGTCAGAATTTCCTTTTTAAAGGTTGAATAGTAGTCCAATAAATACATCACCTTTGGAGTGTTCATTTATTTGTCCATGGACATTTGGACTGCTTCTACCTTTTAGCTGTTAGGAATAATGCTGCTATGAACATGGGTACATAAGTATTTCTTTGAAATAGTGCTTTCAGTACTTTTGGATATACATACTGAAGAGAAATTGTTGGATTATAGAGTAACTCTATTTTTAATTTTTTGAGGAACTGCCAAGCTGTTTTCCATAGAGACTGCATGCACCGGCAGCAGACAAGGATTCCAATTTCTTCATATCCTCACGAATATTTTCTCTCTTGCTATTTTCTCTCTCTCTTTTAATAGCAATCCTTATGAGTGTGAGGTGGCATCTCATTGTGGTTTGATTTGTACATCCTTAATAAGTAGGTACAGCAAGTACCTCTTCATATGTTTATTGGCCGTTTGGGGAAATGTCTATTCAAGTTCTTTGCCCATTTTTAGATTGAGATGTTTTGTTGTTGTTGTTTTTTTTAAGTTTTAGGCTTCCCTTGTACTTCATTTCTTTTTATTGTATAACAGTATTCAAATATATGGTGTTTTTATTCCATATATTCCAGTATATGATATTTTCTTTCTATTTTCAGTCTTGAAATGAGTAGGTTTTTATAATATTAATGTTAGCACAAAGGGATAGACACAAAACAGCCTCATGTTGTCATTACTGCATTCATTAAACAAACATCTGTCAAACATCTCCAATATGTCAAGCACAGCAGTAGGCATACAATTTTCATAAATGCATGGATTCAAGGACATAATATACACACTCATTCTGCATATCTCTATCTTGCATAAATAATATGTGCTTCAGGATTTACAATTTAGTACCTGCAAGTATATATCTTAAGCAAATCTTCAAACTGATGTAAATATTATGTCAGATTCTTTGAGTAAAACTTTTCTAAAATCTAAGAGAAAGTCTTACAATCAATATAGGCATAGTAAATGAATCGCTGCAAATATACATGAAATGGGTAGATGAAAGTGTACAAGAATATCACTATAAACATTGTAATATCTACACAACTAATTTTTATAGAAGAGCATAGGACAAGAACTAATCAATACATTGTGGTTGTAAAATATGTGAAATATACTATAAAAGATGAAGAAGAGATATTTCCTGAGACATTTCCTGAATAGACAACTCAAATGAAAGCAGACCATTATGAAACTAAACCTTCACATTATTTATGAGAAGGAACAACCCCTTTTAATGACCATATGTAATTAAACATTTTCACAAAATCCAAATATTATAAAACAACAAAAACAATGTAAAGATAACTGTGTTCAACAAGGTAAGGAAATAAATGAGGGGCCTCGCTGGTGGGTGCTGTGAGTTAAGAAACGCACTATGAAGCAAGCTACAGTCACTGTAGCATGAGTTCGATCCCTGCTACGGGCTGGGGAAGTGACCCACATGGTGCAGCAGACCTCTCCTGCCTTGCCCACTGCTCCCCTCAGCAGTGTATTTCATTCTGTCTTCCTGTTCTGTTCCCCACTCTGTCTCTGGTGGATCCTCTCACTCCCCACACCTCTGGCCTGTACCCCAATGCTTGTATGCATAAATAAATAAATAAATCTTTAACAACAAAAAAGAAAGTAAATGAATAAAACATAGAGACTCTATGTAATAAAAGGTTTTACCAAAAAAAAAAAAAAAAGAAAGAAAGAAAGAACACACAGAAAAAATATAAAGAAGCAGCAACAGTAAAGCCTGGATAACTAAAGAGCTACAAAAATAAAAATTAAATAAAATACAAAGTAGTTCTTTAGGGGCCTATTCAGGTATTCAGAAACAATAAAGAATTTTCCCTTCCATCACTCTACATATATGCATTATATTAAGTCCACTTCTAAAGTAAATATTACATCTTTCTACTCTCTCTTCTTTTTACCTTATCCCAAGGCCATCTCACTGTTCACTTACATATGGCAACAGTTTCTAACTATCTTCCTCCTTCTGCTGTTTCTATCTCCTCACATTCCATTCAGTAGCTCAAGAATTATCTTCTAAAAATTTGAGTTGAATTACATAGGTTGACTGCTTGGAATTTTTCTATGACATTAAAATCCACACTGGTGGATTTTGTCCAAGTTTCAGATGAAGGTATCTAAGTGAGTTTGGTCAGAGATCTATACACTTCCTGTGGCATTCTGGTGCTCTGTTCAAGGAAGCAATTAGCAAGCCTTGGAATATAGCAGGTATTAGAGTAGGGAGGATGGAAGGTTGGATCCCGCTAGGTATTATCTCACTGAGACATACCTAAAGCATGAGAAGATTGGGGGTTTGAATATACAAGAAGTGGGAAGAGTTCACCATAATAAAAGATAAGCTGGTTCCAAAAATAAACCATCAGAGGCATTACATTGCCATATTTTCCTTTCTGAATGTTAAACAACTTCCTGCAGTAGCTTGTACAATGTCACTAAAACTCCCATGTCAGCCTCAAAAATGCAGTTATTTCTTCACATTTAAGTAGAAACTTTGATATTCCCAAAGGAAACAAACTTCATTTCAAAAGTTTGCTTTGAACTTTGAAAACACAAGAAGAAAGTGTTTCCTAAACTCTAAAAGGACTGGTTCTAAACTCCTAGAGAACTAACCTATTTTATTTTATTGAGATAACATTGGTTTATATTGCTATATATAATTCAGAGGAATAGGCTCACACCTTCTCATATGTCATCACCACCCATATCACCCTTTATCTTATACTACTGGGCACCCTTTAACTTTGTCCTCCCATCCCCTGCCCCTCTACCAGCCTCAATTTGCAGTCATTTCTAGACTTTGTTTTGATTCAATTTTGTTAGTTTCTTTATTTTGCTTCTCTGTATTCCACTTATGAGTGAAATAATCTCTTACTTGTTTTTCTCTCTCTGACTTGTTTAATTTAGCATAATCTCTCCAGTTCCATCCCTGGTGTCACAAATGGCAGGAGTTCATCTGAATAGCATTCCTTTGTGTACATGAACCACATCTTCTTAATTCAGTCATCTGTTGTTGAGACTGTGTCCATAACTTGGGCTATTGTAAACAGTGTTGCATGTATCTCTCCAACTTGGTGTTTTTGTATTCTTTTGATAAATGCTGAAGAATGGGGTTATGAACATATGAAAGAACTATTTTTAATATTTTAAGAAACCGCCATACAGGACAAGAGTTCCTTTTTCTCCACACCCTCACCAGTATTTGTTGTTACTAGTTTTTCATATGTGGGGCATTCTCAATGAACTGAAGTGGCATTCTCATTGTGGGTTTGATTGGGATTTCCCTAATTTGCATTTCCTTTAGGCCATTTGTATGTCTTAGGAGAAACTGTCTATTTAGCACCATTGCACATGTTTTTTTAATTGTGTTCCTTGTTCTCTTTCTATTGAGTTGTATGTGTTCTTTATAGATCTAGTATGTTAGACTCTTGTCAGATGTATGATGTGCAAATATTTTTTCCCATTCAGTAGAGTGTCGTTTTGTTTTAATGATAGATTCTTTCACTATGCATAAGTGTTTTTTTTTGTTTGATGTAGTTCCATTTGTTTACTTTTTGCTATTATTTTCTTTGTGATTGGAGTTGTGTCTCCAAAGACATCCTCAAATCCAGTGCTATAGAGTGAGAGTGTTTTGCTAATTTTTTTCTCTCTATTTAACATTAATGTATTTTGTTCTTCTATCCATGTCTGTAACCCATTTTGAGATAATTTTATATGATCTGAGATAGTGGTCTATTTTCATTTTTCTGCATGTGACATATCAATCTTCCCACCACCACTTGTTTAAGAGATTTTTCATTCTACACTTTGCACTTTTGTGCCCTATGTTGTAGACTAACTGTCCATATGGATATGGGTTTATTTCTTGTCTCTGAACTCTATTCCATTGATATGTGCGCCTGTTTTTATTCTAAAACCATATTGTTTTGAGTCCTGTGGTCTTGTAAAATGCTTTTAAATCTAGATATATAACACTACCATTCCCCTTCTTTTTTGTCAAAATTACTTCAGCTATTCAGTGTCTCTTGTGGTTCTATGTAGATTTTTTTAAAAATTTATTTATACATACAAGAACTGGGGTACAGGCCAGAGGCACGAGAGGTGAGAAAATTCACCAGAGACAGCAGGGAGCAGAACAGGCAGATCAATTGAAATACACTGCTGAGGGGAGCAGTGAGTGAGGCAGTAGAGGTCTGCTGCACCATGTGGGTCCCCTTCCTGACCAGGGGTCGAACTCACACTACTGTGCCATGGATGCTTCACAGTGAGGTGCTCAACCCACTGCATCACCAGGGGTGCCCAGTTCTATATAGATTTTAATAATGTTTATTTGATGTTCACTGGAATTTTTAGAGAGATTGCCTTGAATGTGTAAATTACTTTGGGTTAGATGGACATTTTGACTATGTTAATTCTTCCAATCCCTGAAAACAGCATATATTTTCATTTCTTTGTGTCTTCTCTTTCTTTTATCAGTGGCTTGTAGTTTTCATTGATTAGTTCTTTTACCTCCTTTGTTAGGTTTACTACTAGATATTTAGTACCTTTTGATGCTAATGTAGATGGGATTGCTTCCTTTCTCTTTTGGTTCATTGTTTGCATATAGGAATGCAACACACATTTGTATTTATGTTCATTTTGTAGCCTGTCACTTAACTATATAGCCTGTCACTTAACTTTATAGAGTCTTTAGGGATTCACATCATTTCCAGATAGTGATAATTTAATTCTTCTTTCCCAGTTTGGATTTCTTTTCTTTCTGTTGCCTAATTTCTCTAGCTAGGCTATCCAATAACATGTTAAATAGTAGGGATGAGGGCCTCCCTGGTGGTGCAAGGGGTTAAAGTCTCAGCAACATGAAGTTATTGCCAGCCACTGCAGCACAAATTCAATCTCTGGCCAGGGAGCTGGCACACATGGCATAGAAGACCTCTCCTGTCTCACCCGCTGCTCCCTTCAGCAGTGTATTTCATTCAATCCTCCTGTTCATGCTCCCCACTCTGTCTCTGCCAGGTCCTCTCACTCCCTACAGCTCTGGCCTATACCCCAGCTCTTATATGCATAAATAAATAAATCTTAAAAAAAATAGTAGGGATGAGAGTGAATATATGTACCATGTATCTGATCCCAGGAGAAAAATTTTTGGTTTCTACCATTGACTATGACATTACCTGTGGGTTTGGCATGTATGCCCTTTATTACATTGAGGTAACCCAATTTTACTAAGAGATTTTATCATGAGTGAGTACCTTTGCTGAAACTACTGATATGAGCATATGATTTTTATCTTTCCTTTTGTTAATATGGTGAATTATTATATATTGATTGATTTGCATATCTTGAACCATCTTGCATCCCAGAAATAAATCTCACTTGGTCATGACATGTGATTCTTTTAATTTTTTAATTATTGTTGAACTGAGTTTACTAAGATTTTATTGAGGAACTTTATGTCTGTGTTCATCAGGGTTATTTTTTATTGTTTTATGTCTTTGTAATGTTCTTGTCTGGTTTTAATAACATAGCAACATTGGCTTCAAAGCATGTGTTTGGGAGTATTCTATATTCCTTAGCATTTGGAAGAGTTGGAGAAGGATAAGTATTATTTCCTCTTTGAAAATTTGGTTTAACTTACTGGTGAAACTTGTGCTAACAGACTTTTGGTTTAGGGGAGATTTTTGATTAGTTTCGATTTTCTTGTTTGTAATGGGACTGTTCAGGTTTTCTGTTTCTTCCCAATTCAGTCGTGGAACACTCAACGCTTCTACAAATTTGTCCATTTCTTCCAGATCTTCCAATTTGTTGGCATAAAGACAGTCATAGTAGTATCTCTTAATCCTCTGTATTTCTGAGGTTTCTGTTATAACTTCTCTTTCATTTCTAAGTCTATCCAAGTTACCACCCTTTTCAGTGAGTCTAGCTACAAGTTTTATCTGCGTTATTTTTTCAAAGAATAAGTTTTTGGTTTCGTTGATCTTTTGAATCCAATTTTTGCTATTTCCTTCCTCCTACTGGCCTTTGGTTTCATTTGTTCTTCTTTTTCTAGTTCCTTAAGGAGTAAGCTGATATTATTTGAGCTCTTTCTTGTCCCTTTTAAATGTGAACCTGTATTGCTGTTATATTTCCCTTTTATAACTTTTTTTTTTTAACTGCATCCCAGTGGTTCTGGTAGGTTGTATCTTCATTTTTGTTTATATTCAAGTATTTTTAAATTTCTTTGATTATCTCATTAACCCCAAAATGATTCAGTAGTTTTGCATTTAGTTTCCACATATTAGAGGTTTATCCAGCTTTCTTTTAGTGCTTAATTTCTAGTCTGATGCCACTGTGATCAGAGAATGAACCTTAAACATTTCTATGGGCCTCCCTGGTGGCACAACGGGTTGAGCGCCACACTGTGAAACATCCTCTGCATAGCAGCACGAGTTCAATCCCTGGCCAGGGAGGGGACCCACATGGCACAGCAGACCTCCCCTGCCTTGCCTGCTGCTCCCCTCAGCAGTGTGTTTTCTGCTGATCTGCCTGTTCTGCTCCCTGCTCTGTCTCTGGTGAATCCTCTCACCTCCCCTGACTCTGGTCTGTACCCAGCTCTTGTATGCATAAATAAATAAATCTTAAAAAAAAAACCCACACATTTCTAATAATGTCTTGCAATTATTGAATTAATTGAACACTATTTAAAATTTTAAAAGTGAATGATGATGATATGTTTGTTTATATATGTACATACACATATATACACTTTAACATTATGTTCTTTAGGAACAAGGCAGAGAAATATAGTAGATTTTTATCTACAGGACATTCTTTTTGGTATTTGTTTGTTCCTATGGTTGTTCCATCACATAATATCTTGGCCATTCAGAAATAGCACCTTGACCTATGAATCTGCTGCTGACCTTTCAAAAATTCAATACATCTCTACATTAGCCTTTTTTTAATCCTTTGAAATGAATGGAAACTGATGCCAAACTTTCTCTTTGCAAGCATAAGCATTTTTGGAAGGTGAGACGAAAGGAGCTGTTCAGTGTTATATTTTACACAATTAAACAACCTGCCATGTTGGCACAGTACTCCAGGAAAATATATCATATCTCTGAAAGATTCTTTTCAAATGTCATTATCTACCTCAGCCATGCAGCATACAAACTCCCCTTGCATCAGAAGAGCCCAGGCCCCTTTGCACAGTGCAGAATTCTATCACGTTATACCACTTTTTTATCTCAAAAACTATTTCTAGGATCATTTATATGCATGCTGAAGTGGGTTTCTGTCCCCTGGAGAGATGGAAGGCACCCTGCAGTCTGATTCCTCTTGTCCCTGAACATTAGACACTCTGTTGCCAATGAAAAGCCGCCTGAGAAATCATGTAGATCAACAGTTTTGGAAATTTCACTTTTATCTCAGTTGATTAACATTTTTTTTAAATCTTCCTACTGTCAGCACAGAAAGATGACAAGTTAAAGAAAATGTAAAGTTAATGCTGATGGAAAGTCAACTAAGAAACAGAGAATCATGCAGTTCAGATTTCAGTAGGAAAAAAAGAAATTTCCACCATTTATTTCCTCCCACAAAAGATGATAGATGTTCAAGAAAATGTTGCTAGAATGTGAAGTTATCTTATATTATTCTCACTTTTCTATTGTCTTTTATTATGAAATAAGGGGTGTGTTATGCTAGAACACTTCAATTTCTCTCTTTTTAATGTCAAAGTGCTTCAACTAGGACCCATGCTAATTGCCTTCACAACCTTTCCTAAGTATTCACTGAGGTCTGTTCCTACCTCTTCTACCTTACTGAAATTTTCTCAAATGTCACCAATTATCTCTAATTTATCTTCCCAGTTTTCATCTTCCTGACCTCATAGCTTTTGACACTGTTGAGCACCTGCTCCTTCTTTCTTAGTCTTCTCCACATTTTTACTCCTTTCTTCTCTAACCTTAGGGAATGATCCCTCATCATCATATTCCCATGACCAAACTGGGTTTCCACCAAAGCTACAATCTCAGTCTTCCACTCTTCTTCATCTACACTTACCCATTTTCTCAACTTCAGCGAACATTCTTAGATATAGATCCCAATTACCAGACCCAGTATTGCTTATCTACCTGCAATATCTTAACTTAAACTGCCCGTGGTGCACATTTACTTGGACAGACATCATTAATTCACCGTGATGTTCATGTGCTCAGAGTTTGCCTACTTTTCTTTCCTCCTCTTGGATAAATTTTGTATCTCCAATAACTACCATCCCCACAAAACAATTTTGTCCAATTCCATTGCATCTTGAAAACTACTGAATTAAGAACTTTTGTAATACATCAATGCCTGCTGCATTAAATTTAAATTCCTATGCATGACTTCCAAGGTTTTTTACATATGTAATTAATCTAGCTAATCCTAGTTTTCATGACTTTCCAACATGAACCATCATTATTGATCAAGAAAAGTCTCCTCCTTGTGCATAAACTACTCTGCCAACCCCAAATCAACTTTACCTCTCCAGGATTTTCTCTGTTTTCTAGTGGGAACTGTTTTGCCTAGTCAATATATTTATTAACTGATTTTCAGTTCTTGTAAAACAGAGTTGTGTTTATCAAGTATAATCTGGCGATAATCCACAGCTTATAGAGAGGCATGATAACCAGGTGTTTAAGAACTGACTTGACAGTGAGAATTGAAACTCCTGTTCTGCTACACACTTCAGGCAAATTACATAAGCTTTCTAAGTTCCTATTTCCTCATTTGTAAAATGGAAATAATATACTAGCTACCATGTTGAACTGTTGGTAAAAACAAATGAAATAATGTAAGTGAATCACTTATAAAAGGACCCACCTCTTAATAAGTATTTGATAAAGCTAGTTATTATCATTACAAAATATATCTTCACCCTGTAAAACTCAATTTCATATATTTTTAAATTGAACAGATCAATCCTAGGTGGGATGTACATAACATGACATGCATATTATTGACTATACCCACTAATGCTTGATGAGTTGTTATAAGTTGGTGGAAGCTTGGTCATGGTCATGGTCACATGATCATGGGCTAGCAGACACTATAATGGCAGTTTCTTTACATACCATTTTATCCAAGGTGGAGCACAGTGAAAAGTAAAAGATTCTTCAAATATATGTGGTGAAAAACTACATGCAGTCCCCAAAATTTGAGATTTGAATGAATACTTGATGAATTCTTTTTCAGTTAAGGCTTCTAATTACCAGATATCTGCCAACTCGAGAAAACTAGCTTGAGGAACTGGCTTAGATCTCATCCTCAGGGAATGGAGAGAAGTCTTCCCAATGGAGTATAAGAATCATGGGGCTTATGTTTTGATATCTTCAGAATGGTAAAAGGTTCTTCTTGAAAACAATCTAGCAGCAATGCTCTATAATTGTTAGTTTCAAATAATCCCTTAGGAACACAACATAAAACAATAGAAAAGGTATTTGGAATTATTTTGTAATGATGAAACTTAAATTATTCCATGTTACTTTTACTTTATCAAAGTATAGTCAACATCAAAATTAAGATGATAATATAGGCTTATTCTTCTATTCATATCCAGGCACTACACATTTCATAAGGCATAAAAGGAGGCCTGGCTGATAGATCAAATTGTGAAATGAACACATTTCCTTGGTATCTTCCACATCTCTTTCTTTCACATCTTAAATTTAACTACTTTTCCTCTATTTCACTCTTTTGAACAGTTCTGGTGCTGACAGAAATAAGTTTACTCAATGGAGTGCCACACAAGATTACTCTCTTTCAGTGTTTTTCAGAACCAACCTCACATTTTTTTTCTCCCTTCCATTCTTTGTTTATAATTCCTACTGCCTACAACAGTTGAACAACAACAACAAAATCATCTTATTATCCCGATAAAAACCATTCATACTGAAGTATGAATGACTGAGAAGCTCCATAGTCTCAGAGATGTACTGTAAAATATGAGCTAATTAACCACTTAAATCTTTGATTTTTGAACTGACAGGATTTTTGATAAAGATTATCAAAGTGGGAGGGTTATGGACTTATTTACTCTGTGTGTGTGTGTGTGTGCATGTGTTGCTTCACATACACCACCAAGCAATTCTAGGACATCAGCAGTGTCCAAAAATTCAACTCAATTATGCCACTGTCTACCAGAGGATAGTATCATATTCCACAGATTGAGAGTTCCATCTCAGAGCAAGATCAGCTCCTCCCCCCAAACACACACATACACTTCAGAGGCCAGAAACCAATTACAAGGTCAGTTTACCTGTACTTCTAACTGACTGGCTATAAATCATGACTTCCCACAACTTCCTCCTTGGGACTCATTGATTTTCTAGAGTGACTCATAGAATTTAGTAAAACCAATTATTCACTAGATCACCTGTTTACTATAAAAGGATACAGCTTAGGAAAAACCAGATGGAAGAGATGCATAGAGTTAGTTATGTGGGAAAGGGTATGGAGGTTCTGTGGTCTCTCCAAGTCTGACATTTTACTTAAATCTCCATGTGTTCATCAGTTTGGAAACAATCCATATTCATCCTTTTTATTTATTTATTTTTGTGGAATCTTCATTTCATAGGAACAATAGAATAAATATCCATTAGCAATTGATTCAACTTTCAGCTCCTCTCTTCTCTTCCCAACTCAGAGGGGTGTGTGAGTGTGGGTGTGAAAAGCACTGAAAATTTCAAACCTCAAATGGTAGGATTGGTTTTATTACAACCAGTCCCCTTCCTTTGGTCTTAAAGTCACCCAATAAACAAAATGTTTGGGAAGGGGGAATAAGATAATTTAAAAAGTTTTAAATGTTTTAGGAGCTCTGTACTGGAAATATGGACAAAAATCAAATATCTTTCCTTTAATATTAATATTTTATAAATCATTTCATACTCACATAAGAAAATACTCCTCAACTTTTTAAAACTTAAACCACAGGAGAGATTTATCAATACTCCTTCACCTTACTATCTTTAAAGGACAAGCAGATATGAGGATCATTTTCTGTCATTGTGATTCATTTTGTGATGTGTGGTCATCATTATGAAGTCACCCCCCTCCAGGTTATTAAATGACATATATTTTTTTTTGATCTCTATCCTTCTATTTGCAGAAATTTTTTCTAAGTGTTAGTAGACATAATTTTTTTAAAAAATAGTAAGACATGGTCCCTTCCCTAGGAAGATTTAGTCAATTTTCCATTTTTATTGCTCTAGGATGGCAATTAGCAAACATTTTTTTTGAAAAGATTCATATAAAATACATTTCAAGCTTTATTGACCAAGTGTCAAAATCAAGGCTATTATGTAGGTACTTAAATAACAGATGTAAAAACACATTTTCACATATATTTTATTCATGAAATTAAAAACTTTATTTATGAACATTGAAATTTGAATAAGACATTTGAATATGTCATAAATTATTTTTATTTTTATTTTTCCCCAGCCAATTAAAAATGCAAAACTATTCTTAGTTTTATGGTCCCACAAAGATAGACTGGGTGGGTAGATATACAGGCAGGAATGGGGGATTTGGCTGTAGTTTATCAAAATCTGTTTTAGAAACACTTTACATGGTCCAAATTCATTAAGTTCTAACTTTAAAAGGAATAAAATTTACTATCAAATAGTTTTGAATAAATTACTCATTATCTCTGTACTAGATAATGTACAGAGTATTTTAATCAGACGCTCTTAAATGACTAAGTCATAAAAGGCTGACCTAAGTCAATTAAAAAAAAAAAAAAGGTGATGTTTGTTAGAGGTTAAGAGGACCAGTGGTAGAGCTGATGCTAGAAATGATTTTGTGTAGCTTTTGAAGCACTATTGGTATTCCTGTCTTCTCTCTACTTCTCTGAGTACAGATTTCGTTCTCCACTAGTACAGTTCCTTCTCCACAAAGTGGAGTCTGGAGCTACAGGCAGTTTTAGAGTCACATGCCAGCTTGTTTATCTCAACAGGACGGTTTTTCTCTCTCTCTGACTCAGGAGATAAAATCCCCAGTTAGAACTGTTACAGGGCAACCCCAATGTGAAATGGTTTGTCTGACTGTGGGTTCACATCCACACACTTAAAAGGTACATATAATGAAACTCAACTGCAGGCACAGGCAAAAAGGTTAATAAAGGGTTTATTTAAAAATATGGGAATGGCGGACTATCTGAAGATGGCGGTGAAGAGACACTAGGCTAAAAAGCTCCGAGAAGTGGACAGCAGGGAGACTATACAGCGGGTCTCTGCAAGAACTGAGGCACGGAAAATAAATTGGACAGTATGGACAGAAAGGAGGGACTCATCAAAGGGGAGAAAATACAGAGAAAAGCTTCATAACTTTGCTACCCCGTTCCTTTCCCTCCCTTTCCCCCAACCACAAATCCAGCTCACCTTGAATGGCAGAAAGAGCACTCATAAGTGCCACTTGTGTAAAGGGATAGAGACTATGCGAGACTATCGCATACAAAACCTGAAGCTGCAAAGATATGTGCAGTTACAGGCAGCCTCAGGACTGCTTTTTTTTTGAACACCCAAAGTGATGCCTGCCAAGACAAGCAACATAGTGTCCCAACAAATACAACAAATTAGAAAGCAGACATCAGGAAGATGAAAAACTACAACTAACCAAGTAAGCCCACAGTGGAAAAATACAACAAATACAAGAACTTAACACCGAATGTCCAGTCTAACAGAAGAGGATTTCAGAACCAGCGTGATTGAAAAAATGACTGGTATATTAAAAAGAATCAATGATCTGGAGAAGGAGAACGAGTCATTTTAAAAAAAAAAGTGGAAGATTTGCAGAAAGATAAAAAAATTATGGGAAAAATTGGATGAGATGGAAGAGTGAATTAGCTCCATAGAGACTCAGAAATAAAAAGAATCAAAGCAGAAAAGGACAGAGAAATCCAAAGGGAGAAAAAAAAAAAACGAGATCCTGCTTCGAGTACTCTCGGACACAATCAAGAAAAGTAATATAAGAGTTATAGGAGTCCCAGAAATTGAAAACGATAAGGGAAATGATAATATATGCAGGAAATGATAGAGAATTTCCCAAGCTTAAAAGATGAAATGAAGCTAGAAATACAAGAAGCAAGGCGTACCCCAAATTTCTATGATAGAAAAAGAAATACAGCTAGACACATAATAGTAAAACTACAAACAATACAAGACAAGGAAAAAATGATGAAGCTGTCAAGCGCAAAGAAACAGATAACATACAAAGGAAAACCCATCAGGCTAACATCAGACACACTACGGCAAAGGAGGGAGTGGAAGGATATATTCAAAGAACTGCAAGACAACAAATGCTAACCACGAATTTTGTATCCAGCAAAGCTTTTCTTCATATATGAAGAAAAAATATGGACTTTCCCAGACAAACAGAAACTCTAGAAATTCAGCATGACCAAACCTCCTCTCCAAAAAATTCTACAACAAGCTCTAAAACCAAAACATTACAAGAATGAAAAAGAGGAACAGTATAAGACAAGGGAAAACATAACACAAAAAGACAAAATGGTGAACACAGATGCCAGCATATCAATTTTAACTCTAAATGTAAATGGACTAAACTCAGCAATAAAAAGACACAGAGTAGCAGGCTGGATTAAAAAACACAATCCAACCTTTTGCTGTCTTCAGGAAATGCATTTAAATACAAAAGACAGGCATAGACTGAAAGTAAAAAGTTGGAAAACAGTCCTACAAGCTAATGGACCAAAAAAGAAAGCAGGAACAGTCATACTTATATCAGACAAGATAGACTTCAAAATAAAAAAGGTAAAAAAAGACAAAGAAGGGCACTATATAATGGTCAAAGGTACAGTATTTCAAAAAGATACAACACTCATCAACATATATGCTCTAAATGAAGGGGCACCAAAATATATCAGGCAATTACTATCAGCCATGAAACAAAGCATTAAAGAAAACACTTATATAGTAGGAGACTTCAACACCCCACTCTCATCAATGGACAGATCAGCAAGGCAAAAAATAAACAAAGAGACCAGATCCCTCAATAAAGACCTAGAAGTCATGAATCTAATGGACATTTATAGAACTCTGCATCCAAAAAAGTCAGAGTACACATTTTTCTCAAATGCACACGGATCATATTCCAGAATTGATCACCTACTGGGCCACAAGATCAACATAAACAGATACAGCAAGATCAGAATCATCCCAACTATATTCACCGATCACAAAGGTATCAATTAGAAGTAAATCATGAAAAGAAAGCTAGAAATCCACCCACTTCATGGAAATTGAAACCTGCACTACTGGAAAACCAATGGATAATAGAGAAGATCACAGAGGAAATTAAAAAATACTTAGAACTGAATGACAACGAAGACACCCCATTCCAAAATGTATGGGATATAGCAAAAGCAGTTCTAAGAGGGAAGTTCATAGCAATCCAGGCTAACATCAACAAACAAGAAAAAAAACAAAGAAACAATCTAATCTCACATCTCAATGACCTAGAATAAGAGCAGCAAACATATCAAAAAACCAGCAGAAGAAAAGAAATTATAAAAATTAAAGCAGAAATAAATGAAATAGAAATCAAAAAAACACAATCAAAAAGAACAATGAAACCAAAAGTTGGTTCTTTGAAAAAATAAGCAAAATAGATAAACCCTTAGCCAGACTAACAAAGAATAAAAAGAGAAAACACAAATAGGATCACAAATGAAAGAGAAATTACAACAGATGCAAAAGAGATTCAAGAATAATCAGATAATACTATGAGCAGCTATATGCAAAAAAGCTTAACAATTTAGAAGAAATGGACCAGTTCTTAGAACAATATAACCATCTGAAGTTAAACAAAGAAGAAATAGAATACTTAAACACTCCCTAAAAACAAAAGCCCAGGACCAGACAACTTTACAAATGAATTCTACAAAGCATTTAGAAATGAGCTAGTACCTATTTTATACAAATGCTTTCAAAAATTTGAGAAAGAAGGAATACTGCCAAATATGTTCTATGAAGCCAACATTACACTAATACCAAAACCAAACAAAGACAGTACAAAAAAAGAGTACAGGCAAATCTCCCTAATGAACATGGATGCAAAAATCCTCAATAAAATTCTTGCCAACAGAATTCAACAATGCATTAAAAGGATAATTCACCATGATCAAGTGGGATTTATCTCAGAAGCCCAAGGATGGTTCAACATCTGAAAATCAATCAAAGTAATCCACAATATCAACAAAAAGAACAAAAATCATATGATCAAATCAGAAAAGTTATTTGACAAAGTCCAACACCCATTCATGATGATGACTCTCGAAAACCTCAGAATAGAAGGATCATTACTCAACATAGTAAAAGCTATATATGACAAACCCACAGTCAATATCCTCCTCAATGGTGAAAAACTTAAAGCATTCCCCCTAAGATGAGGAACAAGACAAGGATGCCCACTTTCCCCACTGCTATTCAACACAGTACTGGAAGTCCTAGCCAGAGCAATAAGACAGGAAAGGGACATACAAGGAATCCAAATAGGGAAAGAAGTAGTAAAACTATCATTATTTGCAGATGATATGATAATATACTTGGAAAATCCTAAGAGCTCCACGGAAAAACTAATTAAAATAATCCACTAGTTTAGTAAAGTAGCAGGATACAAAATCAATGCACAAAAGTCAGTAGCCTTCCTATACATAAAAAAACCAATCCAGAAGGAGAAATCAAGAAAAATATACCTTTTACAATTGAGGCCAAAAAAAAAAAAAAATCAAATATCTAGGAATCAACCTAACAAAAGAAACAAAAGAGCTATATAGAGAAAATTATAAAACACTGTTAAAAGAAATAGAGGAGGACACTAAGAAATGGAAAGATATCCCCTATTCATGGAAAGGAAGAATCAACATTATCAAAATGGCCATCCTACCAGATTCAACGCAATACCAATAAAAATCTCAATGATCTTTAATGAATTAGACCAAATATTGATGAAATTCATATGGAGACACAAAAAACCCCGATTAGCTAGAGCTCTGCTTTAAAAAAAGGAGAATGGAGGTATCACACTCCCAGATTTCAAACTCTACTACAAAGCAATAGTAATTAAAACAGCATGGTACTGGAACAAAGACAGACACACAGACCAATGGAACCATATAGAAAGCACAGAAGTAAAACCACACAACTATGGACAACTGATCTTCGGCAAAGGAACAAAGAATTTGCAGTGGAACACAGATAGCCTATTCAATAAATGGTGCACCATATGTAAAAAAATGAAACTGGACCACTCTCTCACACCATGTACGAAAATCAACTCAAAATGGATAAAATACCTAAATGTAAGACCCGAAACTATAAAATTTATAGAAGAAAACATAGGTAAAACGCTGAAAGACTTATACCTTAATGATGCCTTTGAAGATGCATCCCCCAAAGCAATAAAAATGAGAGAGAAAATAAACAGATGGGACTACATCAAGATAAAATCTCCTGTACAGCAAAAGAAACATTAAATAAAACAAAGAGACACCCGGCTGAATGGGAAAAAAATCTTTGCATTCTACACAACGGACAAGGGTCTGATCACAAAGATAAAGAACTCATGAGGCTCAAGATAAATAAAGTAAAAAAAAAAAAACAATCAAAAAATGGGCAGAAGAACTTAAAAGACACTTCTCCAAAGAGGACATACACATGGCCAACAGACACATGAGAAAATGCTCAGCATCCCTCATAATCAGGCAAATGCAAATCAAGACCACAATGAGGTGCCACCTTACACCGGTAAGAATGGCACATATAAAAAACCCCAACAATAACAAGTGCTGGTGAGAACATGGGGAAAAAGGAACCCTAGTACACTGCTGGTGGGAATGCAAGCTAATCCAACCACTATGGAAGCCCGTATGGAGGTTCCTCAGTCTACTAGAAATGGAACTACCATATGATCCGGCAATCCCACTCCTAGGAATCTACCCAAAGGACACAAAAACACTAATCCAAAAGAGCACCTGTACTCCTATGTTTATTGTTGCACTATTTATAATTGGTTAGACCTGGAAACAACCCAAAAGCCCAAAGTAGAGGACTGGATCAAGAAGATGTGGTACATATACACAATGGAATACTATTCAGCAATCAAAAATGAGAAGCTAGGGCCATTTATAGAAACATGGATGGAGCTAGAAGGAATTATACTCAGTGAAACAAGTCAGAAGGCAAGAGAAAACATATTGGATGGCTTCACTTTTGGGAGGCATGTGAAAGAGCAACAACTACCAAAAAAAAAAAAAGAGTAAGCTCAAAAATGGGCAACTAGGGCCTCCCCTGGTGGCGCAGTGGGTTAAGCAACGCACTATGATGCAAACTGCAGCCACTGCAGCATGAGTTCGATCCCTGCTGCAGGCCAGGGAGGGGACCCACATGGCACAGCAGACATCTCCTGCTGTGCCTGCTGTTCCCCTCAGCAGTGTACTTCCGTTGATCTGCCTGTTCTGCTCCCTGCTCTCTGTGGTGAATCCTCTTACACCCCTCCACATACCTCTGGCCTGTACCCCAGTACTTGTATGCAAAAATAAATAAATCTTAAAAAAATATATCTATAAAAAAAAATGGGCAACTAAAACAAAAAACAAACAAGCAAACAACAACAACAAAAAAAATCAACAAGACCAAAAGGTCAAAGATAAACCGAAGGGACTATGGGGCGGGTGGCAGGGGGAGAAGGGAGGGCAAAGATGGGGAAGAGGGCAGAAGGAGCACAAGGGACTGAGGTGATGGTGCACGGGTGAAATGGTGGTGGGAACTCCCTAGGGAATACAAATGATGTCAAATATAATTAAAGAAATCTATTTTTTTTAAAAAAGGTCCATTTGTAATGTTGGTCCAAATGTCGTCATATATAATTATATTGCAGTGATCCTGATTGAGATGTTAAATATATTGACATTGTAATGACCCTGACTGATGAGAAGTTGGGAGCAATTCAGATAGTTATCAACTAAACTGTCACCTTAAGTTATCCATTAAAAAGCAACTACATGTTTACAAAGACATATAGAAATAGCGATGCAAAAGGTAAGGATAGATAAAGAATTGGCTGTACAGAGAGATGCCACCCAAATTAATGATATTCCTGATAATATGCCTCTGGAAAGTATAAATACAGGTGTTACAGGGCAACTCTAATATAAAATGGGTTTGCCTGACTGGGTCCTCAACTGCGCGCTCGAACGGCACTTATAATGCCCCAACTGCAGGCACACACAACAAAGGTTAATAAAGGGTTTGTTTACAAGGGAAGGGGAATAGCGTAGTGAACAGCACAAGGGGAAGAGAGGGATACTGATCCGTAAATGTCCTACCAGTTCCTCGGAGCTGGACCCCAACAGCACACTGAGAGCTGGCTCCCCAGGAAAAGAAAGCCCCAAGGCCCACGTGTCTGCTTTTATACTCAGCCTGGCTGCTCAGCTCCACCCTCAGGTCCCAGCGATCCGTTCTTCGACAATGGCCTTATGGGATTTGTAGTTCTGGAATGGGGGTTGAAGTCCACAACCCATTTCGGCAATCCATTCAGGAGGGTCTTTCCCCCTAACATAGGCACTAAATGTGAGGCAATTTAAGATGCTTTTGGACTATAATCTTGAAGTCTTCTTTAAGGCTGCCAGGGACTCATGCTCAGAAGTAGCAGCTCTCTTGCAGGTGGGTGACAGCCACCAGGAACTCCCCAAACCAGGTCCCACACACTCTGTGCTAGTCTCCCAAGGTGCCAAGAGGTCCACTACTTTCCCTCTTTGCTGCAGTTGAATTATATGCTTATATTACTCTAATGCGGATTCCCCTCCCCCATCCTCATAAATTCATACTGTGTTTATATACATTTGGCTTGAGTCATAAATGAAACCTTTCTGCTCTGTGTAAGTTAGCTCTCTGGAGATCCCAAAATTAATAAAATAGGCTGACATCTGGGAACTTGGATTGTGAAAGGGCTTCCACCATTTCCTGATAAGATTCACTGAATCTACACCATAAAATGTGTATCATGCTGAAATCCTGCTTTCTTTCTAATAGTTGGAACTTCTCTCAGTGTTAAAGAAGGTATCTACATGACAAGAGCTCAATATAAGTCTTGGTAAGTGAACCTCTAATGAAATTCCCTGGTTGACAACATTTCTTATGTATTGTCTCAATTTGCAAGAGGAATCAAGTGTGTCTTGTGTGATGCACAGGAAAAGGATAGTGGAACGCCTTTATCTAGTTTTCTCTGAACTTTATGCAACTTTTCTTTTGTTGTCATTGCTTAGTAGCCTTTTATTATAATGAGTCACATGTATGAGCAGAATTATATGCTGAGTTCTGAGACTCCGCTTAGCAAATCATGAACCCTGGAGTGGTCTTGGAGACCCCTAACATAATACACTTCATAGGCCCTGTGTAACACTAACAATCTAGGTTGGCTTTCTCTTCCTAGGACCATTCTGTCTTTGCCAACTTTTCTTGAGATTTTTCTTGGGTATTTTAGGCCTCCAAAAACTTTTCCAACGTATTTTTAAAATATCTAATCTAAAAATACCTTTAATTTTTAATAGTGACTTCGCACATCTTTTCAACTGTCTGTATGTCCACCTCAATATATTATTTTTTCACATAATTTTCCTACTTTAAAATTAATCACCTTTTTTTCTAATAGGAACACAATAAATATTGGTTCTTAACCCTTTACCATCAAATATGATATTTGTCCTATTTTCATTTATTCTTTAGTATTTTCACTAAAGTGCAAAGTGTTTTTCATTCCAGATTCTAATATTTTTCTGAAATGCTATTTGTTCATTTTTTCATGTTTCTCACTTTGTTATCATGTTAATAAAGGTCTCTCCCACCTCCATATTACAAAAATATTTCCCAATTTATAACCATGTATCACTTTATTTCTTCTTTGAAGCTTCACCTTTAAAATGTGTCCCTTATCATTAAATCCCACTTAACCATCACTTAGCTTAGCTAAGTGCATTTCTTTTCTTTCATCTTTGCTCAAAGTCAATCCTCCATTCTCATAAATTTCTTATCTGAATTTCACCCAATTTACCTAATTGGTTTCTGGATTAAGGGAGTAAGCATGCTTTTTTCAAGTGCAGATTCATTAGTTGCATGCAGAGGATGTTTCTGCCTCTTCTCATAATGCTTTCTTTTCCAGCTAAATTAGTGAGGACTATGTTTCTTGTCCTATCAGACAAAAATTCCAATTTCCACTCATTTTTTACCACACCCTGGAAAAGTAGTTTTCCTCTTTAATAATTCAAGTATGCCCCAAGTTGAGCAAAGCCTCCATCTCTATTTTCCTCACCCTTGACTCCCTTACTTGTATTAATAGCATTTAACTAAATGTATTAGTGTATTAGTTTCCTAGGGTTGCATAAGAAAGCACCACAACCTGAGTGGCTTAAACAAAAGAAATTTATTATCTCCTGTTTTCAGAGGCTAAGAATCCAAAATCATTGTCTCATTAGGGTTATTTCCTTCTGAGGTGTATGAGGGAGAAATTCAACCCATGCCTCTCTCCTGGCCCCTAAAGGATTGTTAATAATTTTCAGCTTCCCTTACCTTATAGAAGAAGCATGCCAAATCTTAGTTTTCATCTTCTCATGGTATGCCATCAGTGATCAAATTTCCCCAGTTTATAAGGCTTGTAATTATACTTCTTTATGGGCCCACCATACTCCATTATGTCTTCATCTCATTTGGCAACAATCCTATTTCCAAATAAGATTATATTCTCAAGTAGAGGAAGTTTGGACTTCAACAGGCAAATTTTGAGGGGAACACAGTTAAGTCTATAACAGGCAGACTTATGGATACAAAAGTATCATTATCACCTACCAGTTCAGTGTCCAACCCTCAAAAATATCAGTTCATCGCCCAAGTCCTGCACAATGTCTTCTTATTACTCCTATGCTCCTCCATAACCGAAAGTTAACATTCTCATTACCCCTTGAGTTAGCATAAAAGTTTCTTAATTTCTACAACTCAGTTTATATCAAACCATAGAAAAATACTGAACCTATTAAATTACAATTGGTAAATTTCCAGTGACTTTTGATTAGCTATTAAAAAAAAAAATACAAGCAGCCTACTGTGGTATTCTAAAGACTCTTAGTCAATACTCTTAGTCTTGAATTTCCTATAAAACAAAGCCTGGATGAGAACTAGAATTTATTTTTGCTTAATTCTGGAAGAGATCTTAAGCATAGCTGTGATCTGAGAAAAGCTTAAGTTAAATGTCAATTCAAGGGTGTATTATTCAGTAGATTAATGCTATGGACTATTGGGGCTTAATCCAATTCTCTTGCGGACTCTCTGAGGTTCCATGAGAATAGGTGCCAGAAATGCCCACATGACAAATATTTCCTTGTGTTCTTTAATGTTTTGTTTTGTTGTGGTAAGAACAATAACATAAGAGGCATCCTCTTTGCCTAATTTAAAGCATACAATGCCATCTTGTTAAATTTAGGTGCAATGCTGTACAACAAATCTCTAGAACTTATTAATTTTACATATCTGAAATTTATTTATCCATAAACTCTAATTTCTCTATCTTCTAGCCATCAAAGGTTGCCCCATATATTTGTGCCTGAATGGCTAAGCAAGTACTGAGGTGACCCCATAATGCATAGGAGCTCAATATCAGAAGGTAAGAAACTTGTGATGCCACTGACTTAAGGAGCTATCCAGTTTGTACTTTGTGTAGGTGCTTGCTGGAGCAATGACTGTAGTAATCTGGCAGACCATTGTACAAGTGGGTATTCATACCAGTGAGAAGAAATCCAGGCTTTGTATTGAAATCAGACTTATAGATCTCTAAAGCCATGTTCACAATCGCTGCAGAGAGATCACAGACAAAGTAGCCTAAGGGAAGATCCTTTCCAGCACAGAAAGAGATAGTCCATTTGCAGGAGCAAAATTTGAAAATTCTCTTGACTACAGTCAACAATGGATATATGGAGTTTATGTCATTGATGTTGGAGGAGTATTTATAAGATATAGGGAACACAAGATACGGATGAGGTGTGAATAATGATATAGAGAAGACGACATGTTCTGTTTGGAGCATATTAAGTTAGAAGTGCCACAGAATAATTTAGCTGACAATGTTCATCAGGCAACAAGAATTAGAGTTTAGGAACTTTGGCATGTCCTGAAACTAAAAATTAGCATGCCATCTGTAAAGATAACATAAAGAAAAAAAAAAGTCAGAAATATGGTAGAGATTATCAATGGAAGTTAGAGAAAAAAAGGAAAGAAGTCAAATAAAAGTAACTTAAGCAATGAATATATTTAGAGTTTGGAAAGTGAAGTATCAGTGAATGAGTCATAAAACAGATGAAATAACTAGAGGAATCAAAAGATCACAGGCATTAAAAAGAAAGAGATGTTTGAGGAGGAAGAAGCCAATAATGTCAAATGCTACAGAGCTGCAGAGGCCAAAGGAACTGTGTATAAATAAGCCTGCAGTTTTGAGTTATCTATGCTTATAAACCAAGGGAGATTGTTGAAACAAATATTCATATGTTTCCATAAAACTTGTAACGAATGATTGCCAAGTACTTGATTCAGTGCTACCTGACATTTCATGTGTTTCCACTAGAAGCTTATATTATAGTTGGGAATACAAGACTAGAACATGTTATATCAGACAACCCCATGATAAAATTATGTCTCCATCTTGGTGAATTTGGATGCATGCAAATATCCATGATATCACAGATGCAATCAAGGGACTAAATATATTCATCACTTCTAAGTATTGCCCTGTCTTCTGTGTTTTGTCTTGTGGTGGTGAGACTATTAACATAAGAGCCATCCTTTTAGCATAATTTAAAGTATAAAATACTATCTTGTTGACAATAGCTACTATGCTGTACAGCAGATCTTTAGAACTTATACATCTTGCATATCTGAAACCTTCTATCATTGAGCAACAATCCTTTTTCCCTGTCTTCCAGCCCTTACAATAAAATACTTTTGCGAACAATAGAAAATGTATACTATTCCCAATGAATTTTTTTAGTGAGAACAAATCTGATAGGATAGTAGGATAAATGATAAATCCATTGATGTGTCTGGAATAACACAGTTCTTTCAGTAACTGGTAGATCAAGAAGGCAGAAAATCAGTAAGGACAGAGTTGATTCAAACAGCACTATCAATCAACTTGATCTAATTGACATTTATAGAATTTTTGATCCATCAACATCAGAATGCACACCCTTTTTAAGTTCATAGGGAAAACTCACCAAGGTAGAACACATTGTGAACCATGAAATACACCTTAGCAAATTAAAAAGAACAAGATGTGAAGTATGTCCTCTGATCTTAATTGGCAACATACAAAACAATAATAGAAATATATCTGGCAAATCCCAAAATATTTGGAAATAAAATAATATACTACTATATAGCACATAGGTTAAAAAAGAAATCACAAGATAAATTTTTTAAATTTTTTTGAAGTAGAATTAAAAATGAAAATACAACTTACTAAAATGTGTGGGAAAAGTAGAGTATAGAGGGAAATTTATAGCATTAAGTCCATAGAGTTGAAAAGAAAGATTTACAGTTTAATAGTTTAAGTTTCTACCTTAGGAAACAAAAGAAAGAAGAGAAATTGAAGCCACCATTAAGCAGAAGAAGAGCAATAGTAAAAATTAGAAGAGAAATCAATGAAATTAAAATTAGAAAAATAGTAAACATAACAAAAGTGTTTCTTTGATAAGTTAATAAACCTCTAGTCAGGCTAAAGAGAAGAAAGACAGAACTCAACTCATTCATATTATGGAATAAAGGACAAACTTTTATTATGCTGAACCATAGTCATTCAAGGTATTATAAAGGAATAATACCAAAAATACTACATATTTGATAACCTATATATATGAAACACAAATTTCTTGAAAGATAGAAATCATAAAAATTCAACGGTGAAACAGACATTCCAAGTAAGTCTGTATCTATTAGAAATATTAAATTAATAACCTCCAAAAACAGAACACAACCAACCCAGATGGCTTCATTGACAAGTTCTACCAAATCTTGAATGAAGAATATCACCAGAAAGGACGGCAGTGTTGGGAGAGGTGTGGGATGAGAGAGGTTATTCAAAGTCCATGTGGAGCAATGAGAAGCCTAGAAGGGCTACATCAGGAAGTAATGAGCCACCCAAAGGCAGTCTTAAATTTATTGGAATCAGGTACAAAGACAGGGCAAGGACATAGGGAGTGTACACGCATGGGGGAAGCAGTTATTGGGGATGAAGTGACCAGGGGCTATTGCCTGGGTCACTCCATTGTTGCTGCTAGTTAAAGCATAGGTATTATCTCTATTCTAAAATCTGCCTGCTGTCTTCAGCAGATACTGGCTTCCCAGTATGTTCCTCACACCAGGACTTTTGTTCCTGGTGCAAGGTCCTGACTATAGCCTAGCTGAAAAGCTAAAACTCTGGTTACCAAGACAATAGCCCCAGAACAAAGAGGGCTGAGAATCCTATAGAAGATAACCAATTCTCCACAATCTCTTCAAGAAATTAGAAGCAGAAGGAACACACTATTTTATTCTAGGAGCCCAGTATTAATACACTATCCAAAGAGATATTGACATAATAATAACAGAAAACTATAGATCAATATAGATGCAAAAATTCTCAAAATTTCAGGCTCTGCACCTGAAAGCCAGTTAAAGTAACCCATCATATGAACACGTTAAAGATTAAAAAACATACAATAAACAAACACACAATAAAAATGTCTGACAAAATTCAATATCTATTTGTTATAAAAACTTTAGCAAAACTATGGACAGAGAGGAACTTCTCTGTTATGAGTTGGCAAAGGGGAGTAGGTAGTTTCACAGTGCAAAAAACTTGGAAAACTATTCTTTAAATGAACAAGGTCAATATCAATGAAACAGGGTGGTGCCAAGGAAAAAGGGGAGGTTCCAGTTTCCTTGCCCACCCGAGGGAAGGTGAAGCTGAGCACTGGAGACTGGAGAAGGAAGACCAGAAGGAGACCTGAAGGAGGCATGTGAAGTAGAGAAACATGTGAAGAAGCTATGCTTGCTTCTTGGTCCTGGACTGGTTGGAAAGATGTGGGTGAGAGACCTGTGGGGAGGTTAACAATGGCAGCCTTTATCTTGGTTTTAATTTTGTCTTTTTCTCCCAGACTTGTCTGTCTGTGATCTTTAGATCCCTGCCTGAAGGTGCTTTAGACTTGTGGCAGGCTTTTGGGCCTTGCTTTGGGTCAATTCTGTTCAAATGAATTTTTACCCACAAGGGAATGTGTAACCTCAGATGCTTGATTTGGAAACTATATTCTTTGTCTTTTCTGTATTGCACACTAATTGTATTAAAGTTCCTTTCCATTAAACATCTGTATGTTTTGTTTTGATGCAGCAGATAGCAGAATCTGTTTAGAGCAAGTGGGTTTGGGGGTTCTTTGTGACCCTCTGCTTGCCCTGTAACATTGGCAGTGATAAATCACATAGATGCTATATGTGTTTGATATGATAGGATGAAATTGACCCTTTGTCTCTGAGGTTTTCTCCCCAAAACCCTAATTCCAGTCTAACCATCAGGAAGACATCAGACAAATTCCAGTAGAGGTACATACTACAAAACACTAGACCAGTCCTCTTTAAATTAGCCAAGGCCTTCAAAAACAAGGAAAACCTGAGAAACTGTCTTAGCTAATAGTAGTGTATAGAGATAAAAAACGGTGGTAGATTAGAATGGGATCCTGCAACATAAAAAGATACCTCGGAAAAACTAAGGAAATATAGATAAATTGTGGTCTATAGTTAATACAAATTGACTCATTAACTGTGGAAAATCTACCACACTGATTAAAGATGTTATATAGTAGAGGAAACTAAGTATGAAGTATATGGGAACTTTTCATCCTATCTTCTTGATTTTTCTGTACATTTAAAATTTTCTTAAAGCTTATTTTTAAAGTCTTGTTTAAGGACTAAGTGACATATAATGAGAAAATTTTTAAATAATTGATTAAAACATGTAGGGGGGCCAAATAGGAATACACTTAGTTTTAACTGGAACGAAGTTGCCAGACAAATAACTATAAAACCAATTAGTAAAACACCATGGATGGAACTGGGGTGGGGTGCAGTGGTTATAAGCAAAATAAATGATTTCACTAATGCTGAATACAAATAAACAAGAGACAAAACTAAACTTTAGGAAAAATGTTTTTAGGGAGAAATAGTATGATAAAAATGATGACCCAATTTGGCAAATAAGTTTAAAAAATAAATAAAATTACATTTGGAAAAAGCACAAATTTGGAGTCAGAGCTGAGTTTTAAATCTCAATCTACCATTTACAACCACTGTGACTTTGAACCCCATCTATTTGAACTCCATTTTCTTTCTTCTGTAAATTGGGGACAATAGTTTCTTCCTCAGTTTTCTAATGAAATTTAAATGAGAATTATATATATTGTACTTAATATACATTACATATGTATATAAATCCATACATCTACACATTTCAGATTCTAGCACGGAGTAAGCCCCCCAAAATATCACCATTATATTAAAATAATTATATTTTATTTTTACTATATTAAAATATTATATTTTATATGTTAAAATAATAATTTTATTATATTTATATTATATTAAAATGATAGTTAACAAGACACTTCATTAATGCTCCAGAACAGTATTCATTATTTTGCCTCATGCCATTTCACATGACTATAAATAATTTTCCTTGTAAAAGTCATGGGTAAAGCTACATTTCCTTAGATTTACTTGACAAAACTCTTAACTTCTAGAGTCCTTAGCCAACACTCAGATAGCCTCCTTTTCAGCTGGTCTTTATGATAAATAAAGGAACACAACACCATTCTCTCCCATTTCATCTTGAAACTAAGATGCTGCTGTTACTGTGAAGTATAATTAATTAGGGTGAGGTTAAATGTACACTGATTCCAAAAATATAGAATGATAATTCAAGTCTAAACTTGTTTTCAAAATACAGCACCTCAGAAATAATGAAACATGGGTGGTGTGAATGAAAGGAGCTCTCATACCAGATAATCCCCGTTTTTATATTCAGGCAAGACCAAATTCCCAGACCCTATCAACCATACTGGTTTATCAATAAGCAGGTATCTATGAGACCAGGTATTTGTTTAAGCACTAGCACTGCCCCTCCCTCATTTTCAAAGTAAAACTCAGTGTCTATTTACTATATTCCTAGAAGACTTTTCTCCTTGTAAAGAAATGACAAAGTCTGGGTGCGCATTACTGAAAATGAAAATGTAGAATGGACACTTTATAGGTTCCAATGCAGAGTGCAGACCGTATGTTAATCTTATAAATTTGTGAAAGGATGGACATACACATGGTGGCTCCAGTACACAAATATGGAATAGGAGCAAGATCAGACACAATTAAATAAAAGTTTATATGTTAACTAAAAAAAGTAAGAGAATAGAAAAAGAAATGGAGAAAAGACAGAAATTTGAGAATTATCTTGAAATAGGTAATTAAGGAGATAGACTAAAAATAATAGTATGTAATAACAGGCTTGACATTGCCTGAGTGCATGGTCACAGATGTGTTGGGCATGAGACATAAAATACCAGAGGAAAAGAAAGAGAGCAAAGGGAAGAAAGAGCATTGTGAAGGGAGACTACATTTTTTAAATTGAAGCAATAAATTATACCTGAAATCTCCCCAGAGACCTGTAAATAGGAAACTGAAAGCATTACCTTCTATTTATTTTATAAGTACAATAAACTTTATCAGCTTTTAGTATTGGAAACTTGTGCAATATTTATTGGCTGATTACTTTCAATGTTATTCAGGAGATAGTATCAGGAGACTAATGAAAAAAAAAAAAATCGGGGTGGGATTAGAGGTCTTTTTCCCTCCTGTCCAACAATCAAGATTTATCATAAAGATTTCTCATTTGGCTGCCCAGCCCAATCACCAGAACCAACATAAGGCACTCTGTCTAGCCTGTGATATAATTGGGTTGTCCACAAGCAAACAGCTTCCTAGCTTTACCGAAGGTCATTACAGATAGATCCGTTGCACCACTGCCATTATAGCAGTGCTCTAGACCTCCAGTGAGGAGACATTAATATAAAGATGGAGAACAGAAAACAGACTTGTAGTCGCTCTCCCGGATCAGTGAGGAAGGATTCTTTGCAAAGCCACCGTCTAACACAGAAGCCTTCAACCACTTGTCAGTGGCAGCAGCTGATGTGGTACCCTGCACCGTAAGAGCAGGTAGGGTTTAGATTTAGAAGTAGTAAAGAATAGTGCATTCAGGACTTAAATCTTTCTATATCATGCACATTTCAAGTTGTGAATCAAGGGCTAAAACTGAAAACCTAAGTAACCTTTATAAAATTCTTCCCAATGGTATGTCAAAGATATTCTCACCAGGTAGCAAATATTTTTGTGGCCTTCAGATTCACCAAACATTTCAGGGGGTGCATGAGTGGTGCTTCTAAGTCTCAATATCTACAGAAGTCTGTACAGCTTAGTCAGCCATTGTTATCTATTGATACTATCTTGCTATTGATATTCATAATGTCATAAAATCTTTGAAATTTTCATCTCAGGCTGTTTCTGAATCCCTTTTAATATGTCTATTGCTCATATTTTCATAAAAATCATTATTTTAATAAATTGGGGAAATTCAGAACAAACACAAACAATTTTTACTTTAACTTTTGCTTTATCTAGGTATTTATAAAATATAAAGAACACTTCAGTTCTCAAATCCTTTGACAGTTTGCTTTGCAGAGTATTAAAATAAAGAGAAGAAACTATCAGCATTGGTAATAAGTATGTTCTATGCCTTCAATCTGGAGACACTGGCAGTGAGAAGTCAAGACAAAAGTCCTAGTCAATATCATTTAAAAACATCTGGCAAAGGTACCATGACAAGAAAGCTATGCCCAGTGGTCAACATCAGGCCAGGTCATCTGAGCAAGGACCAATAGTGCTATTGCATATGGTAATTGTCACTGCATTTCATTACCAAATCGCTATCGTTTTCCAAGTCTCATAGCTCAGAATGGAATCAGACTGCGCTCGCAGCCAGACTAAGAGTGCCTAAGACCACAGAGTGCAAAGACAAAGTCTATGCCACAATCTAGCACTGTACCCTAAAACTGCAATAAGAAATATATTTAATAAAGTTTGTCTTGATTATGTTGTTGCTTTTTATTTTATTTTATCCTACTTAAGGGGCAACTGCATGTGTTCCCCTAGAGTCCCTTCATTAAAACCTGAGAAATAGTGAGAGTTGAAAACAATATAGTAGTTCCCTCTTATCTGCAGGGAATACATTCCAAGCATATTAGTGGATGCTTAAAATCACAACCATAAGGAATTACATTTTTTTTCTTCCTTGACAAATAAACCTACATGAAGTTTAATTTATAAATTAGGCATTGAAAGAAGTAACAACAATAATAGAAAAAAATTTTAAATATATCTACTAAAAGTAATGTGAATATTCTCTCTCTTGCTTTCAAAATATCTTTTTGTAGGTAATATTTTCAGACTGAATTTGACCGTAGATAATAGCATCTGTAAAATTCTAGAGTCCCTAAAATTCCCTAAATTAGAATTTGCACCATTTAGATTAGCTGTTTTAGAGATTATTGAGTTTGGTGGGAAATCCTGTTTAGATCTCTCCAGGTTCTAATCAGGCCTGGGAGGTCCCTGGAATCTGATTTCATAAAATCCCAATAGAAAGAATCCTTTAGGAGGGCATGGACAGTATGCTTGGTTGAGTGTCCTAAATGCCCATTGTCTTGTGCACAGCAAATCCCATGAACTTTCTGGGGAATGGGGTTAGATGATTGATTTATTCCTCAAATTTTATTGATTTTCCAATTTATAACTATATTTATATCATTTATAACTATATAATTCTTGGAGTATAACTTCACACCTCCATATGTGCACATGCTCTTCTCACCCTTTCCTGAATCTTACTCACCAAAGCTCCAGTGCTAGTGCCTTATCACTTTCTCACCCCTATCTTCTCCTCCCTCCATGTAACCCCTCTGCCAACCAGTGTATTCATCACAGTCTTATGAATTACTTTTGATGTGTTCTTCCAGTTTGTTTTCTGTGGTTATTTATATTCTACAAATGAGTGAAACTAAAACTGTCTTTTATTTCCTGGCTTATTTCACTTTTTATAATCATCTCAAGATCCATTCCTCCTATCACAAAAGGCATTGTTTCATCTTTTTAATAGCTGAATTGTATTTCATTATGTTTATAATCTATTGTTATTATGTTTATAATCTATAATTTCATCTATTGATGAACATTTAGGTTGGTTCCATGATTTGGCTATTGTGGATAATGCTGATATAAACATAGGTTGCATAATATTTTCATAGTAGTGTTTTCATATTTTGGGGGTCAATACCTAGAAGGGATAATTACTGGGTCATATGGCTTTTCTGGATTTTGATTTTTTTGGTTTTTTTTGGTTTTGTTTGTTTGTTTTTTCAGAATCTCCTTAACATTTTCCTTAGAGCTTGCACCAAATTTTATCCCCACTAGCAGTGGATGAGTGTTCCTTTTTCTCCACAAATTTAACAACACTTGTTGATGATTCTCGTACTGATGTAGGCCATTCTCAGAAAGGAGAGGTGAGATCTCATTGTGGCTTTGTTCTGTATTTCCTTCATTATAAGTGATGTTGTGCATTTTTTCATGTGTCTGAAAGCCATTTGAATGTCTTCTTTGGAGAAGTATATATTTAGGTCTTTTGCACATAACAATTTTGTCTGTTTATCTACACACCTGTACATTAGAAACATTTGATTGAATTTTTTTACTTGAACTTGACCCATTAAGTTGTAGTTTTAGTAAAGGTGGTTTCTAATAAGGACTTAAAAATTCTTTGCAGAGGAAATTTGGCCAAACACTCAAAAAATGCTCCCATTTTTGAAATGGAAATAGAAACAGAAGTGAAAACCATTTCTACTGCTCAGATTTTACACTTTTTGAACTTTTGCACTTTTTGATTGGGTTATTTTTCATTGTTGAGTTGATGTGTTCTTTGTATATTTTGTCCTATCACAGTTGTAATGTGCAAATAACTTACCCCAGTTTGTAGACTGTCTTTTGTTTCTGTGGTAGTTTCTTCCAAGATGTAAAAACTTTTTCATTTAATGCAGTACCTTCTGTTTCCCTTGCCACTGGAATTGGAATTGCATCCCCAATACATTTCTGTTGTTAATGTCAACAAATATATCACCTATGTTTTCGTTCATGTATTTCATAGCTTCAGGTTTTAAATACAAGTTTCAATCCATTTTGAACTAATTTTAATTTTTCTATATGGAGTGAAATAGTGATCTAATTTCATTTTTTTTTGAATGCAGCTATCCAAGTTTCCACCGTTAAAGAGGCGTCCTTTCTCCCCTATATAACAAGATTAAATCTTGTCTCAGATTTCAGGGATCAAGAGAAAGACTGGAGACCAGGGAGTTTGCAGGGCTGAGGAGACTGTTGGCAGGTGGAGTGCTATTTGGCATTTTCAGCTGGAGGAATTATTAAGACTACTATAACAATAGTACAAGTCCTTGGAAGTAACACACCTATACATTTAACACATTATTAAATTTGGGCCCATATTAAATTTTTATTCTTTTCTTGTTTTTTGGCTGGGCCAGAAAACAGAGAGGGTAAAATTGAGCAGGTAATAAGATAAAACAAGGCATATAAAAATGTTTCTTTTCTTTAATTTGACAAGTTTTAGAAAATCTGAACAGTAGAAATGGTTTCCATTTCCCTTTCAAAAAAATGGAAACATTTTTTGAGTGTTTGACCAAATTTCCTCTGCAAAGAGTTTTTTAAGTCCTTATTAGAAACCACCTTTACTAAAATTACAACTTACTGGGTCAAGTTCAAATAAAATAAGTTCAATCAAATGTTTCTAATGTACAGATGTGTAGATAAACAGATAAAACTGCTGTTTGAGACTGATTTTCTGAACGCAAAAATTATTATAAAGTCTTTGTCATTACATCTGTCTGATAGGCTGTTTCTATTGGAATGCCAGCTATTAGCTAAATTCTTCTCAGCGTTACCTGGTGGCTGTTATCACCTGGGAGATTGCTTTGTTTTTCTTTTCCCCCTAGAAACAGATGCACTATTCACATGTAAATCTTTCACCCTCCATAAAACTACATGGGGAGAACTTGATGATATCCCTAAAACAACATTTGTGACCTTAAATATCCTAGCCTATAGCAATGCAGATGTAAACAAGAACACTCCATTAAAGCATCACCAGCCACAAGCATGGAGCACACCTCACTTTCAGAACTGACCTTCCAAACATTTGTTCTTTCTAGCATAACCTGTGATTATCAGTGTTCCACAGTTGAGGCCATCATAGTGGAAATGAACCCTCAGGAATCTGCAGGTCTGCAATGAGCTCTTGTGTCAGTTTTAAATATTATATAAAAAGCATGGAAACAGCCCTAGTCAAAATGCCTTCTTCTCATATCTATATGCAAAAGTCATCATAAATGAAAGTTTGTACATCTAATTTCAATTAATATAAATTGCTCTATATAAATTAGAAGTATACATAATATGGTTGTGTCTTTTCATAATAATAGTTCTATTACATTAAATCTGAAAGTCATTTTTAAAATCTAATTTCGAAAACATAAGATTATTTTAAATGTCTATTTACCTATCAATTGATCGATCTGGTCAAAGTATGAGAGTTAATGTAGGGACATGAACCTGTTTAAGTCTACAGAGATTAAACAGTAAGTGTAGAAAATAACCAGTAATAGGGAAAAAAACAAAACAGATGAAGAATGAGTCCTAAAATGAATGAATGAAGTAGGCAAACTGAATAAAACTGAACTATTCAATAAGAACGTTAAACACTTGGTTATTGAAACCAAACAGCAATTTAAAAGCAACTAGGTAAGTTTAAATTTTTCTTAATAACTGAAACTTTCATCTGTTAATCCATGGCTGTTGCAAACATACATGACTGACCTTGAATGGAAGCTGTCTAAGCAAGGAGTGAAAACTCCAAAATGACTATAACTTTGTGGTCAACATGATATTAGAGAAATTGATTAGCAGGGTAGGTGTATGCTTAGGCTTGTCCAGCATACATTATGGGACTTGGTATAGTTCCAACCACCAGAAATTCCAAACCACATGTGATTCTTTGCCATGAAATTTGTGGAGTTTTCAGCATTCTCATTTCAACCTCAGGAAATTAAATTAGATGGGATCATATGGAGTAGTCAATAATCTGAGGCCATTTCAGCTCAGAAAAGTTGTAAATATAACTCCCAAGTCACATTCTGAAAGGAACATGCTCCAGAGTCAAATGTGTGTGACTCAGTTCATTTTATTAAACAAAATTCCCCTTTCATCTATAATTGATTAAATAAGGATACAAACAGCTGTTCCCTTCTTGGGTCCAGATAAGATGCCATATTTCTTTATACGCAATCTCAACAATCCCAGAAAATCTCTTCACCTAATCATTGATTCTATGTTCATTTAGTCTTTTTATCAGTGTTGCTTAGACCAGTTGAAGTAACTTTTCAATTACTCTAAGCATTTGTCACATTCACTAGCAAAAGAAATAAAAGATGTGCTTTAGAAGACAGTGAGTGGATTATGAAAACCCAGGCAGTCCTAGCCATTTTTTATTTATTATTTGTGAAATAACAGCTACTTAGTGCAGAGATAGAGAGAAAAAAAAAAAACATAGATCTTAATCAAAAACCTAATGACCTATGTAGACAGAGCTATCTGGTCATAAAATACATCTGCAAAAAGGTGGGTCTTAAAACGCAGAGTAGAATGGTATCTTGGATTCTTTTCAATTTGGAGCAGGTAGTGGAGGAAAAATTTAATGATGGAGAATCAATGAGGCTCTACACCAAGGACATGAGAAATTGAGTTATTCAGGATTGGAAACTCTTATGACTTTATGCAATTTAATTCATTCATAAATTTATCATATCTTGTTTGAAGACATTATGGTATATCATAGCTCCATATTCTGCTGCAGGGTACACACATTATATGTTGATTTTCTTAAACTCAGAAGCCAGTTTGATTCCTATCAGAGTACATGGTACATTGTATATGCTTAATAAATGCTTGTAGGATGAATAAATGAATGAAATTTTAGTTCTTTAAAGGATAATATATACTCCGTAGACATGATAAGTCCCAAACAAAATTTTTAAAATGTGATAAGGGGCCAGATGTGTGCAAGCAGAGTTAGACAGCCCGTGGATAGAAAACGAGCAAACAGAATAGGATATGTTCTCCAGACCTTAAAATGCAATTTCTCTTGTCATATTTTAGAGTTATTTCAACAAAAATCTAAATTACTTTTCAATGATTACACTGACACTGACTTTGAGTTTCTTATAAAGCTAGCATTGCACATAAAACATTCATTTACTAAGGTCATACCTATGCAAGGAAGTTTGCATTTTGAATGCTCTTTGTTTTAGGATTATATGAAGTTATCTGTATAGCTATAAACTCTTTCTACTTTTTCATATTTCAATAAGGAAATAACTGTATATAGTTCACCCTGGGCAGATTCTGAGCAATAGGAACCAGATTGGAGATGGGTGGGAAGAAGCACAGCCAAGATAGAAGAGGAAGCACCAAAAAGGAAAATGAGACAAACATAAAAATAAAATCTCTAAACTTCTCAGTGGTTTCCTATGCCAGTTATGCCTGTAGAAACTGAGTTTAAGGAGCTAGGAAATGTGTCTGAACTGTATCGTTTACTCCTCTGTGATGTATTAACAAAGCCAGACCCTGTGTGCTCATTGACTGTCACCATTAGCCACACCTCATTTGTTTTCTGGGATAAACTCACAGCTTAGGCTCTAAAGGTAAACTTGTCTGTAATTTTATTCCTTTTCTCAGATAACAGAAAGAATAAGTTGGTCAAGGACTATAGTGCTAAAATATAAGAGTAAATAAGGAAAAATGTCTTGCACTTGAAAAAAGAGAAAAGCAGCAGCTTAAGGAGTTCACAACTTGAATGGGTGTAAAGACAAGGGCATAACAACATCACAGGGCCCCAGTGGTGGGAAGAAAGACAAAATTTGATTGATTTCACTGGAGCTCTGACTGATCAGCAAACGTGTTGGTAATTTGCTTTGTTTTTTTCTATAGTATCATTTTTCAGAACTCTGGAGCTGAACCCTAAAAATATTGTTTCACTCCACTTCCTCAGCTAGTTTGATGACAAGCATGAGCAGCTTATTTGTGAAAATTGATCTGTATATTAATAGCATAGCAAGGGAATCTTGACTTATTGGGCTACCAAATTCAGGTTTCTCCTCATAGGATTTTGACAGGAAATAACACTGTAACCATAGAAACACCTATTCAATAAAAGGTCACGGGAAAAATGACATCACAATATAATTCAAAAAAGAAAAAAAGCAAAGAGAACTCTGAATAATTTGTTGAAGGATTTTTATGAACACTAAGGAACCATAAAGTGTTCAGGTAAGACGATTAAGATTTTTTTTCTGACTCTCCCAACAAATAGACATCTTACTACCTTTCGCTCATTGAACAAGTATTTGTTGAATGACCATCATGTTCCGGTCACCATTCTAGGCACTACAATAAACAATGAAGTGCAAGTGATAGTTGAAGAGAAAGCAAGGAGGCCTATGGCACTGGAATAAAGGGAGGTGCTGGGAATGAGACTCAGATCACATAGAAGAATTACATTAAGGGCTATATGCAGATTAATTTGTAGTGGGAATTAGATGAAAAGCAGAGAGACCAATTAAGGATACTATCATAAAATTTCAGACAATAGAAAACAGCGATTTGGGCTCCAATGGTAACAGTATACAAAGGAATAGTAGGATTTTTGAAATATTTTGAAGACAGAACTGTCAGATTTTGCTAATAAAATGAATGACAGTGACTGGCACAATATATTACTGTCACATGAATGAATAAATAAATGTTAGCTAAATTTTAAAAATCAAATTCAATGTACTACTTTTTTTTCCTAGAGGAAACTGAACCTTAGAGAAGTAAAAGTTACTGCTTTTATATAATATTTTTTGTATTTACATAGCAGCCCTCTTTAATGGTGCTCATAATGTTCTTCTGATTGGTCAACTTCTCAAAGTTACAGCCTTCAGATATTCAGTTAAGCAGTAATCTATGTATTGTTACAAAGGTATCTTGTAGATGTGAATGAAGCCCATTAAGAAATTGCCTTTCAATATGGGAGCGTATCCATAGTGGTTTGGGTGCACATGACTCAGTTGAAAGGCCTTTGTAGCAGAGCTGAGAATTCCCTGATGAAGTCAAGTTCTCAGCCTGTCCTTTCTTATGGCCTGCCCTATAGATTTCAGACATGTCTAGCCAGTAGTCACAAAAGCCAATTCCTTGTAGTAATATACTATCCTACTGGTTTTGCTTTTCCAGTAAAACTGACAATGCTCAATTAAATTCGCTGGTAAACCACCAAAGGGAAACAAGTTATTGGCCCCAAATTAGAGTTAACATGAACTCTTGTGTTCCACTCTACCAGTTTAGCCAAGTATAAAACATACAACTGGAAAGAACATCCAGTCATACTTATATAAATAACATGATTGATAGTGTTTATACAATAACAGAGTCAGGGGATGAACATATATATATTTTTTAAATTAGCAATGAGTCTCTAATGTCTGTTTGATGGTGAAGGTCCATCTTAATAATAGAAAATATTATTAAGAGTATACATTATATGAATTATATCTTGGGGACCACCAGTCTCTTCACTCCCCCAATGTATAGATGATAAAGAGAAAACTGGTAAGAGGTAAATAGGAAACCCAAGTGGGTGCAAATGCAAGTAAATAGAGTGGAGTTTGGGACTGGGAGTAAGAAAAAGTGCATTCTTATTTTGGCTTCTATGTTAGCTGGGTCCTTTGGATTATAAGTTTGACTGCAGAAGAGAGCAGTTTACCGCAATATTCATGACACTGAATGGAACCCAAAACAGAGGTAGAAGGAGGAGCATGTCAGGGAATTCCCCTTGATACCAGCTTTCTTTCTAGCATATTGTAATGTACGAATCTCTTTCACACTAGAACTGTGCTTATTTGCCCGACCACTTCAGTCACCTCTCAGATCCAATTGCTTATTTATGGGTCTATTCTGTGGATGCTGAGTTTGAATTATTCACAGTCTTTGTTTACATTGCTCAGGCTCTATCCCTTGGGTTACTCTGTAGTCTCTTTCAGCTCTGCATCCACTATTTGATTTCCCATTCTTACATCTCCTAACTCAAATTCTCAAGAGAAAAAAAGAAATCTGATTGCCCTAATATGCAGAGGGCTGTTTCAGCTGTTTCAGCATTGCTTTTTGGTCAGCCACCAATCTTAAAAAGTCTGGTCAGAATAAGGGGAGGTGGAATGTTAAAAGGCAAAGCCTATAACGAAAATTGTTGTTACCTAACTTTTCTGAACATCTAAATCTTGACACGCCTTCTTCCTTGGGTAAAATTTTCTTACCTAAAAATTTCTTACTTTTTGTCTCATCCCTCTTTGTCCTTAACAGCCACTTTTTCCACCAATTCTCATGTCCCAATGTTCCAAGAATTTTGTCCTATTTACTACCCTCTTTCTAGAGAGATGTTTTGGCCTATCTCTAAGTAATCAAAAGAAATCCTTGAAACCATTCTGTACCAAGCTTTCTCTGAAGCAAGAAAAAAAAAAAAGAACTAAATGTACAAAATTTCCCACATATATACTGAATTGCTTCAAACATTAGTTGGATCTTCTGGTATGATTAAAACTTTAATGTTAAAGAAGTGATTTCATTTCATATGTAAAAGGATCGACAGTTGTATACCTCTCCATAATCATCTTAGTAAAGAGTCATGTTACTGTTAATAGTAAGTATTGCCAACTGGCTACTATTATTTAGCCATCCTCTTCAAGTTTCCTCATTCTAAAACAGTATCTTCCATTGTCAACTCTAGTTTACACAGGACAGCCAGCCACCACTGTGCATCTCATTTATGCTGGTGCCCCTCTTCTGCATTGTACATTCTTGATCAGGCTGGTACATGTGTCCTATGGACCCTTAGGTGAAGCATGGTCAGCATTTGGGGGTTCTGCTTTACATAGTACATCTACTGTATCATGGACACGTCTTTGAAATGTTTGATCTCTGCTTTCACCATAGACCATGGAAGTTCTGTTATTTTTAATTAATGTGAGCCACAAGTTTTTCTAAGTTTCTAACAACCACTACAATAGCATGTTAGCACTGTGTCCTGGGTCCTTAACAAGGTATTCAGTACTGTATCAATGGAGATGTTCACACATAAATAAAGTCTCCCTTAACCAAATTCATGTTTCACACTCACTCTCCATCCTCACTGTTCTCAGGATCAAATTCCACAGTCTCCTAGTTCTGTTAACATGTTGGTCTAGTCCTGCAATTATCTGGATATTTACTGCATTTTTTAAATCTTAGTAGACAGAAGGGACACATCCTCAACTCATAATGTTCTTACTTTAGTTATTGGTCTGATGGCCAGGAGGGAATGTAGAGTAGGGGTGGGGGGGGGGGGAGAAGGGGAAAAGGGAGTATTATCTTGCAAGCTTGGAAAATGAAGTGCTAACTATTTAGCAGGAAGAAATAGTGAACTCTTTGGGTTCAGAGGAACCTAGGGTTTCTTCTGATTTTCAAGTACATCAACCCAGATAACCCCATGCCAAATTTCAGAGCCTCATTCATTTCAATTAAGGTCCTGGCCTTGATGAAGCAGATTTGCCTTGTTGACATCAATCTAGGAACTGTTATAACTTGAAATCATATTCTGGGTTTGTGCCTCAGGCTTTCTGCCCTCAGACACACTGGCTTTCTCACTTTGCTTTCAATCTAAAATTAATTGTTTCTCAGTCCTTTATTGCCTTTCTCCTGTGCCTTAAGAGAACCAGCCAAAGCCATATGATTTCATGGTTTTTATGATTACTTCTTTCCTAGACTCCTCAGTTGCCTGATGCCGTGCACCTGCCAGGATATTTTCTTACAGTATTTCAGCCCTGTCGAACACCAGTGAAAGATGTCACTTTTGCATTGTCACAACATTCCAGGATTTATCAAAATTCCACCTACCACCAATACCAGGGTTCTCACTGCTAGTCTACCCAAGAGTAATATCACTCCAAAATGCTATTCTAGGGCTGGTAGCACTAGTCTGACAGCAATGGACTTAGGGTTTTAGGGCAGATTTCCAGCAAACAGATTGTAGATTTGAATGCAAATTAATGGACAGGGCTCTTGAGAAGTAAACACTTGTAAAGGAAGAAGGGTGGAAAACACAAGGAGGATTTTTCATGCTACCTTTTGATATCCAAAATCTCAACCAGGGATTAATTGTTGGTCCTCTTGGCATTCATCATCCCATTTCTTAAAATTTTTCACTCTGTATTTTACCAATTTTGGTGTCTATATTTTTATTGCTGCAGATAGAGTGGTTTTATTTACCTAGATACTCACTTGGCATCCAGCACTCAGTCCATAGAGGAATATGAAAAAAATTAAGGGATAGATTAACAGTGATCTATGTTCTGTGCGATAGTTATGCTAGAAATCATAACCAACTGACCTTAATTTATTGTGAGGACAGATCAAGAAAACACAGATGCAAAGGGATCCCTTAAAGGATTTGGTTAAAATAAAACAATTCCTGGCTACCAGAATGGTTTCCTAACATAATTTTATAATCTGCTTCTCTAGATTTCTAAAAGAGTCAAGAAATGTGATTCTCAAATGGGTTGAATAGTATTAGTATGGTACCAAGTTTAAGTTTCAAGTTCTCTGAAAACAACATATCATACTAAACCATTTCCAACTTTATTCTCAAGTCAACTAAAGGATTAATCTTAAACTGACAAAACTTTTATTCTGTGGAGGTGGGGAGAGGTGTGGGTGTGAGTGTATTGGAAGACAGATTTTATTATGTTACTATTTGTCTTTCATAGCTAGAAAATTGAAGGCTGAATTGTTAAAGCTCTTTGGTTGAGGTCTCACAGTAAGATGAGTCAGAATAAACAATTCAGATCTCTAAACTCCTCATTCCACTGGGCTCTGTAACCACCAAATTCATAATCTACTGGGAAAAGAAAAGGACACTGATGTATAATATTAATCCTATAACCGATGAAAGGAACTTCAGGGTGATCTTTCTGAGATCAGGGGTTAGGCCCCAGGTGTTTGGAAGAGCAGACATTACAAGGTTTATTGAGAAGAATATGACAAGGAGACATTATCAGGTGACAGGGTGATGAGGTAGGTGATGGGCTTGCACCTTTTTCTGGGGTCAGCCTCAGGCTGAAGGAGACAATGCATTTGATTCCACAGTGTGGGTGGAGAAATTTCAGTCACTTCACTGCAATAAAGAAATGAGAGCTAATGAGCTTAGAGTTGAAGGTAGCAGCCTCCCCCTCTTAAGTCTGATCAATTTTTTTAATGTCATGCTTTTCTATGGTCCCTTGTTATGTAAATATCATTTCAGAAAAGGAGGATTGAGAAGCAGTTCTGGAAACTCCAGCTTTAGTAGTCCTCTTCAAAACAAAGCCACAATTATAGCATAGATATAAATGACTGGGCAGCTGCCTAGGGTGTTGGAGGGGATGAGAGAGGAGGGAGAGATATAACAACAACAACAAAAACAGATACTGACTGAAGGAAGAAGGGGAAAATAAGGGAAGGAGGAGAGGTGTGACTGGCAGTAACTATCAAACAGAAAGATTTATCTGTTTTCTGAGAAGAGAGGAGGCAAGGTGAAAGCAGAGCTTGCTAAATATAAATGTCAGCTGCAAGCTTGAACTATAGAGTAGTGAAAATAGTCCTTGATAAAAAAATAAAAAGAAAATTGTCACCAAACTCCCCTTTATTGCTGTGGTTATTTTTATTCTAATTTCTCTATTTGGAATGGAGTAGGAGAGATTTTTAAATAATATAAATTAGAACTTTTCTCTCCCCCTCTACCCCAAGAACAAGGAGTTAAACTCTTAGGCTCATACCACAGCTAAGAATCATCTGGAAAGTTTGTTGAATATTCATCTATATGGACACATCTGCAAAGATTCTAATTCAATAGTCCTGAAGTGACATCTGGGAGGACATATTTTTAACCAACCACTAATGATGCTGATGTGAGTTCAAGGTTCATAGTCTAAAAAGCACTATTCTACATGCACGGTGCCCCTCCCGGACTTAATCCAGCACTCAGGGCAGCTACAGCAAATAAACATATGCTTACTTGGCCAGTCCAAATAAGAAACCAGGATAAGAACAGTAACTGTCAGTACTTTTCCTTTTCCTTTTCACTGGGGGAATTTATCTAAACTGGGAATCTACAATCAGAGCTCTTTCCAGAAAATAGCTCTTATTAGAATGAAGACCAGTCTGTTTCAAAGTTAATTCTCTTTTCAATCCTTGAATTCAGAGATTGCCGGTAACTAAGTAGGATATTCTAAATTTTACCTTCAAAAAATACTGAAGCTTCAGCTATACTGTTACAGATACAATTATATCAGGTCCTCAGACAACTTTCCATTATTTCCCAAAAGCATCTGGAATTGCCACATCCCTTAACAGAAAAAGGAAACTATTTTTCTCTATATATAATAGGAAATGGAGTATAAACTGATAGCATTGGTTCAACAGGGATTATTTTTTTTTCATTATTTAGGCTTCCATTTCTCTGTTGTAATACTATCAAGTTATACTTAATTTCTGTCTTTTTTATTTATTATCACCTAGGAAAACTCTTTTTTGATTTTGTGACCAAAACTAACATTGCATCAGCGGTTAGATAAGGAAACTTTGATTCAGAATTGACCTTTTGAAGACCGTAAGTGGTAGGAGTTAGCAATAACAAACCAAAATATATCTACTGAGGAACACTACAGAGACTGTAATCTTTGTGCCATGAAGATGTTCTTAAAGAATGCCTATCTTCTGCATCTAAGCTTTTTGAATTTGGGACAGGTATTGGAAGTTTCATGTTAAATCATTACATTTCTTATTCAGAAAAGTAGTATCTCCAAACTTTGGAAAGGGAGAGTGTCTATGGAATCCAAATCCCTTTCAGAATACCATACCATTTCTTTCCTCTCTTCTACAACCAAACTTCTTGAATAAATTATTCTTGGTTATTGTCTCTTCTCATTAGTATTTAGTCCTCAACTCAATCTAGCCTCATTTCCAAATCACCACTGCTTCGAAACCCCTTTTGTTAAGTTTCTGAAAACTGCCCAGTTCAATGGTTACATATCTGTACACATAAAACTTGAACTTGTATCAGCATTCATCAGTTGATTGTTTTCTTCTCTGATTCTTTGATACCATACTCTCAAGTGTTTCCACAACATTATGGTTTTCCTTTATTAGGGTCTTATTTATTGGTATCTCCTCTTGTATCTTCATGGATCCCTCCAAATGTGAGAATTTTGTGACCTTCCTTCTCCATCTATGTTCTCTCCAGGTGGTTTTATCTAGTAATATAATTAAAATGCCATCTCTAACTTAATTCAAAACTTTACATCTCTAACTCTGTTCCTTCCTCTGTATTACAGCCTATCCAACTTTATTCTTAAGCACAATATATCCAAATGGAAGTATTGATCTGACCAATATTATATTTCCATGTCATCCCTCAGTCCAATATCCTTATTTGCTCACTCACTCAAATGTTATCCTTAATTTCTTCCTTCTTTCGTCATGGCTCATATCTAGTCTTTCCATTTGCTCTACCTCACCCTAACTCAAGCTACAAGCAACTCTGAATTATACTGCCTCAAAATCCATTACTTGGCCACTTTGCTTGTATATTGCCTCCTCATACTCCATTCTCTGCACCGCCTCAGAATACTTTCAAATAACATAATAACCTCCTTTGCTTAGCACTGACTTCTAAGCTCCCTTTCATAATCTCCTAGATCCTATGTGATTTTTTCCTTCCCATAGCCTTCTCATTCTCTTGATTTAGCCATAATTTTTTTTCTTCAAAATTCTAAGTTCAATCCCTTCTTAGAGTTTTCAAATGTTTCCTCCATATAGAACATCTTCAACACTTAACACACACACAAACACCGCCTCACCATACGATCAGTTCCTTCTCATCATTTAAATCTTGGTTTGTGTCACTTCCTCCAAAAGGCCATTCCTGACTACACGAGCTAAGTGAACCTTACATTTCAAATAAGCTGTCACAATACCCAGTTTTATCTTCTGTGTAGTACATATCATGACCAAAATCTGCATCTGTTTGTGATTTATCTACTCCCCACACTCACTAGATTGTAAGTTCCACTGTTCAGGTAGTACTTGGCACATAATAGGAGCATAAACATATGAAGTTATGAATTTTAGAATGATTATTCACAGGTGGGAGGCCTCTTGGTATCCTTTTCTTTTCATTTGCATTGATGGGAGATATCTTTAAAAAGAAAGTTTATGAGAAAATCCAGAGAATTCATAATCAGCTTTGGAGTGGGAGTAATGATATAAAAGAGAAGATGCTGCTTCTGAGTCAAGTCACAAGCACCAGGGACCAAGTCTATATGTAAAATAATAAACAGAAGAAGAAAACAGAGCCATTCTGGTAAAACTAAAAACACTAATTAAAGTGCCAAGCAAAAAATGTGAGACTGTGTATTGGGAAAAAGATATCCTTGCATCTCTGTATACCTGTGTAGACTGTTCCAGTACAGTGCAGAGAGCAGGTGATGATCTCTGTGACTTCTCAAGGGATTGCAACTCCAGAAGAACCTAGAAACAGTCCTCTGGGCCTAGTCAGACTCCTTGCTTCTTGGCTTTGCTTCTGTAGGTTTGGCTCTTTTCTTAGGCCATCATATTCACAAATACAGAAACAGACACTCCCTTCTTCCTCATTCATACCCAATGGGAACACCAGAAATATTTGTTGTTAGAAATCCTAAGAAAAATTCTGATTCTATCTCATCAACTTTGACCGAGTCATAGACCCATCTGTGAATCAATCGCCATGATCAGACGGGCTCATACTTTGATAATGAGCCTCTTGAGATCAGAGCGAGGTAGCCCCTAAACTCAGATTGGGAGTAGTGAGATGACTGTGGCCCAGAAAATTGAAGGGAAGCAGCAGGACTAAGTCTATAGGGTCCATCAACACTTTCCTGAGTACCTCCCATGTTCCTGGAGTTTTTCTGAATGCTAAAGATATCATGGGAAATAAAGTACAGAAACTCCTTTAATTGCAGCAAGATGCTCACAATATCAAAGTTAATTAATTTAAGGCTTTATCTTGACTAAGCTACCCATCTTCAGGAAATGGGGGATGTGCTCAGGGTGACACTTACTCACCACAGTACTGAGGAACCATTCAACAGGATGCCAGTCTTCCTGATTTATAAAACTTACATGATGTTATTCTTCTGCTGCTGGCAGCTACAATCACCAAAGCAACCATAACTTTCCCCCTGAACTGAGAGGTTATCAGCACTGAAACTGTCTTCACCTAATATCCAAGCATCTGCATGGACAGAACGGAGACCATGAGGGCAGGAGAATGGATGGTGGGGTCATAACTTCCTGAGAGATCAGAGAAACTTAACCTTTGCCCTTTTGACAGGGAGCATCTGCTGTATTTTAATATAATGTTACTTCCTGCAGATATTTTTCAGGCTACAGTAGAAAATTGAGGTATCAGAAGAAAGAATGCCAGTGGGGTTGAGTAAGAGACAGAGAGATAATTAACATTTCCCTTGCAAGACAATATGAAAACACCACATTAAGGATAAGTAGCTAAAGTCAAAATGAAATATGAATTATTGATTTTTTAAGTCAGGAACTAACGTTCTACTTTCACCCCCACCCATGCTCTCTAATTTTGGCAGTAGTTCAACAGTCTTTCTTACCCTGAAGTCTATTTTATATATTACCTGATATTTTCATTTTTCTCTTCCTTTCTCACTCTCCTCTCCCTTCCTATTTTCTCTCCTTCTCTTTCATCTTTTCTCCCATTCCCATTCTTATCCATTCTTATTTCTCTCATTCTCTTGGTCCTCTCTTTCCTTTTTTTTTTTTTCTCAAAGGTGTATCCTAGCAACAGCTCTTTCAAATTTAAAAGGATGGGAAGGACCACCAGTGTTGCCAAGGTTACCAGTGTTTCCTGCTGTCACTGGAGAAAGTAACTTGCGGGTGGATCATAGAGGATGATTCAACACCTTCCTTGCTGCTCTGTCTTTCTCCTGGACATACAGAGATAAGGAGACTCTCCCCCATTAAAAAGTTTTACCAGACTGCTTCATAGTGTCATAAAAGTTATCACTCAGTGAGAAACTACTCCACAGCCCAGAGGTTTATATAAATTTTAAAATGGCAATCATGATAATAATTAGATTATGATATCATTCAGAGGTTAGTGGAAATTTTATTCATTTGATTGTTGTTAGTTTTACAGTAACAATAGATAACAGTAATACATTTGACTGATAATAACCAGAATAGGCTAATGACTCATTATTATATACATTTGCCTTTTAAAGATGTATATAATTTGTGCACACATACCATCATTTAGGTGCTACATCCAATTAAAAAGATGAAACAAAACAAAGGGGCCAACAGAACCAAACCAGAAACAAATACTAGAAGTCTAACTATAAAATCGAGGCTACTAAGGGGAGTGAGAGCTTGGAAAGCAGGGTATGGAGGGGATCCAGTGAACCCTGACTGAAGACTACAGGTGCTTTGGCAGTGGATGTGGGGTGTTAACATACACATGAACAGGTGATCCTATATTCCTGAAATATATACAGCATTGTAAACCAATGTTACCTAAAAAAAAAAAAAAAAAAAAAAAGCAATTTTTTTTTAAGTCTCCAAATTATCCTTCCTCATAAAAAGTTAAAAATACATTCAGTAGAATCTTCTCTGTTTATTATAAAGCATAGTTGCGAGTGTCCACAGTGTTAAGGCAAAGATAGCCTGACATCAGGTTTAGGGCATAGACCTGGAGCCCAAAAGACCTAAGACCAACTTTCATGCAGTCATTTTCCCCATTTGATAGATGATCAAATTAAAAGTCAGGGATCTTGAGTGATGTACGTGGCAGAGAATTTGGCCTCATGCCTTCATTTTAGCTTATTGCACAGCATCTTCCTCCTACCAGTCATCAGTTTAATGGTACCTGTACATGGCTTCTTGCTCTGTCCTTCCCCTATTTATCCTATCCTATCCTATCCTATTCTACTATACCCTGCCCTGGCCTACTCTATCTCTTAACCTCTATCCTAAACAGTTTCTCTTGGGGGAACTTACTGAGTCAGCACTTGCACATGAATCCTCTGTAGTCAACTTTTAGATAACCTGATCTAACAAAGGCTGTAAGAGAAAGAATGCTCTTCCTCTCTGTTCCCAGCTCTCACTATTTCCTTCCCTTAATCCTTCATGTCTGGGGTTGGTAAGAGTTCCCACTGTTGCTAGTACTGCAGCCTTGATGGTGCCTTACCTTACTTACTCTTACTCTCACTCTTCAGTTATTATTTCAAGTGCCATGAAATACCGTAGTTTCTGTTTAATGCAGATACCATAACAGATAGATCCTCTTGGCAGACCTACCCAGCTTCTTTTTCATCCTTTTCCCTTCAATCCATCTCTATATAGTGGCCAGAGTGATATTATTTAAATCTTAGATTACAACACTGACTACTTTAAATAATATCCAAGTTTCTGAATATCAGATAGGTCTTTCATGATTCAACTTGACTCTTCAGTCTCATATGTGACCACCCTCTTCATATACATATATTGCAACAATACCAACTGGCATGTGGTTCCCAACACAGACCAGGCCATCTTTGCTTAGGTTCAACTGATGCTTCTCAAAGTGTAGCATGATTCTCCAAATGTCACTAATAGATTCCTCTGAAACAAGTAAGTGTAATCTCTCCAGAAAGGCTGCAAGTTACTAGAAGATAGGGATCATCCATCTATCAATTCTATACCCTCAGTTTCAGCCTGACACAGAAAAGAAAATAGATTGAACAAACAATATTTCAAGGAATAAAACTAGGTGTAACTGTGATAAAGAACCTTCATAAACCCTCAATTGTAATTGGATTATTGGAGACATATAATAGTGAAGCAGTAAATTTAATAATTACCACTTATTTGTGCCAAACCTATACCTTCCACTAATCTTTAGTGATTAGTGGAAGTGATAATTCAATCTTCATATCAAATGCTAAGTAGTATTACCTTTTCTTATTAAAGTGAGAAAAATAAGGCTCAGAAAGTAAAAAAATGCCCCTAGGTCACATAGTCATGAATATTCACAGTGTTAAGGCAAAGAGACCTGACATCAGGTAAGGGATGGATTTGGGGTTGGAGTCCTTCCATGTCTGTCTTCAACCAAAGACTGTGTGCTCTCTACTTTGCAAGAGAGAGATGAGCCATAAAGTAAAGAAGTCCCACATCCCAGATTCTTGCCCTCAGTGGGAAAAGCACTCACTCCACTTCCATTGCCAGTGTCCTGATCAACATGACATGATATAGTTTCCTACATCCACGTTTAAATTAAATTCATAAAACTTCAGTGCCATTACCAATACTATTTCTATTCATTTTAGAAGGCACTTTGTTTAGGAACATTTCATCTGAAAAGATGGTAGAACAAATACAAACAGATTTTTACATGAGATAAATAAATCCTTGCTAGGTGCTATACATGATAACACACTCCTAGAACATTATTTCTCTGTAAGAACTACTAACACAGAATGTGCTTCCCCAGTACTCTCTAGGACTCAGCAAGTTCCTGATCACATGCTGATCACACACACACAGGCAGATTCAGACAATTAAAGTCATGATTTGTTTTTGCAACCATCAGAACTAGTTAACTAAATAGTAGCAGTAGTTAATGTAGCATTTTATAAGCAACAGTGAATTATCCACAGTTAGTGACTAATAATAAATTAGTATGGTTATACTCAACACACACACCTATAAACAGGAGATCATGTGACAGAATGAAAAAGGAGAAGTTTGAATCAGGATACAAAAAACTACAAAATAGGTAACTCAGGAAGACATTTCTGCCCCCTTCGATTTTTGCCTAGCTTCAGAGCTTGGGTGAAGTGGTCATCACCACAGCATTACGGCTCTTCTCTGTGATCTCTACCCCAGTTAAGGAAACAATTTCCCAGTTTAGAGTAGTTCTGTTTTAGCACTGCAAGTCCCACATCCCAGATTCTGGTTATGGTTACCATGACAGGCAGAACGGTGGCTCCCCAAAGGTATCTGCATCCTAATCTCTGGAACCTTGACCATGTTACCATGTGCTAAGTATGAAGTTACCACATGCTGAGAGAAACTGCGAATTTGATTACGTTAAGATGCTTGACATGGAAATATTGTCTTAGATTATCCACTTCAACCCTATTTCACCACATGGGTCCTTAAAATCAGTGAACATTTTCTAGTTAGTCAGAAGTAGATGTGACTGCAAAGGAATGGTCACAGAAAGGCAGCATTGCTGGCTTTGAGGACAGAGAAAAGGGGACCTCTAGAAATTAGACAGCAAGGAAACTGCCTGTGACACTGATTTTGGAGCACTGTTGGAATTTTGGAATCTATATTATGTTGGAATTTTAGTCTATAGAACTGAAAAGATGATATTTTGTTTCAAGTCACTGATTTTGTAGTAATTTATGATAACAATACTAAATGAATACAGTAACCAACTCATCCTGGTTTGCCCAGGGCTGTTCCTGTCTCAAAACTAAAAATTCCACATCCTGGGAACCCCCTTCCATCCTGACAAACCAGGCCAGTTGGTGATCCTACCCGCATTTCTTATTCCCTAATAATGTATTATAGAATTCTCCATTGATATCCTGGTACCCTTCCTGGGCTTCTTGAAAGATATATTAAAGTACTAATTCTGAAATATTAATGTGCATCAGAATAACTTGGAGAGTTTTTAAAACCCAGATTACTAGGCCTATCTCTAGTGCTTTGACTCAGAAGTTCAAGAATAAAGCCAGAAATTTTTCATTTATAAGGTAATATTCTCAAGAGCTGTGGATGTGCTGGTAAGAGAACCATTCTTTCAAACTATTGTTCTAAGAAACAAAAACCTCTAGGACAACCCTGAACAAAATTTCATATATTCATCCACATGCAGAGCATAGACAAAAATGAGATGAGTTTGTAACCAAGTAGCAATTATTAGCTCTCATCAAACACAGAACTCTGAAATTTCCTCCTTAATCTTCTAGAGCACTTGTAAAAGACTTTCACTGTGATGTAGTAAAAGGGGTTCTGATCCCAGCCCTTCTTGGATAAGTCTTTGGGACCTATGGAAGCATCTACTACTATGTTTCTCAGAGTTTTATCTAATCCATGTTAAGTACCTAGCATGATATCATGCATGTGAAATATATTAAATAAATGAAGCCATGCAAGAAACCAGGCCTATGTCTCTAAATACAATTCTTGTCTAGAAATATGTCTCTAAAATATAATTCTTGCAGTATAATAAAAAATTGGAAAGAGATAATGGGCATTTGCCTTTAACCTTTCTGTGAGGATTTGAAGTCTTGGTTATATCATTCAAATTCAGCAATATTATAAGTTGATTTTACTAATACAAGTTTCCTGGATCCTTTGATTTTTCCATTCATTTTCTAGGGTCAAAACATGTTTGACCCTAGAAATGTGACCGCAGAATTGAGCATATTAGAAGGGGGAGAGAAGGTGTAGAAACAAAGTCATCCCAGTGGTCTATGGTAAAGGGTAGGGTGCTGTGGTTGTAGGTATGGTTAGGAGACATACAGCAAGTCAGTGTAAACTATTCTTTCAAATCAGATACGGTGCTGTAAACAAATGTCACCTCAATAAAAATATTATTTGAAGTTCCTAGTATATAGAAATCTTCAGGTTAAAATCTGCAGTCCATTCAAAGTCCAGGATACACTCATTCAATTAGTTATTCAATAAATATGTGTTAAGAATCTACATATATGGAATGCCAGAACCTTGTGGTAGGTATAACATTAAAATGAGCAAGAAGAGAGGAAAGACCTCTGCTCCCATCAAAGTTATGTTTTAGGGAAGCAAAACAGAAAAGGTGAGAGAAAAGAATGAAAATTTCAGTGGCACTAAGTACTATGGGGAAATAAACCTGGCTTTCGTAAGGGAATTGCTTTATAATGAAAAGGTATTAGGAGAAGCTTTCCACAGGAGGTGGTATTTGAGGTGAGAGCTGAATAATTGGAAGGACATCTGCAAACAGGACAAGAACACATAGTGTAATTTAAGAGGGACTAAATTTGTATATACAAGTAACCAAAGGAAGAACAACTGGATGGACCATCAAGGAGAGTGGAGAGGCGAACAAGGTATTGTTATTCTATGATGTTGGTCTCATTGGTATTGGTTCGGACTAGCTTCCCATGGCAGGAAGTCTTACTAGGCAGAACAGAAGTGAAATTTGAAGTTTATATTCCATACATGGAATGTATGTCTCTTTTTCTGATGGCTAATCTGGCTTCTACTTACAGTGGACTTTGTTGTTATTGTCAGTTCAACATCTTTTTTTTCTATCCCACCATCTGCTTTGTTGGGATACATTGTAATCAAAGTGTTGCCCCAACTGCAGAGAGTGTAAATATTCTAGTCACAACCAATCAGAAACTTTTCCTGGGAAATTTTTAACTGAAATTTATACTGTGCTGTTGCCTGTTTTGTTTGGCTTCAGGAGTCATGAGTCCTTAAAGATACAATTCTGAGACAACATATAACTAGGGGTTCAACCTCATGGGAGGAGCTAGATTCAAAGTAAAAAAAAAAAAAAAAAAAGAGGCAGAGATGAAATATGGGAATCAGAGAAAGATAAAGGCCTGAGGTATTCATTTCCCTAAATCAAGAACACTGGACCTATTCTTCTATTAGTTTTGTAGTTTAGTAAGCCAAAAATTTCCTCTGTGATTTAAGAACCTGGACTGGGCTTCTTTTATTCAACCAAGAGTTTTTACTGTAACACAATTCACAGCTTCACCTTCAACCTGGGTGTCTCCTACCTTTTCTTCTGCATCTTGCCTTAGCCTCCCTGGACACCCAGCCTCTGTCTACATGCAGCTTTGAGAATCCTGAATTCTCAAAGGTGATGGTGAGATGGTGATGGGGAATACATGGGGATTACAATTAATGGCAAGTATATGTAAATTTTAAAATATTTTAATAAAAAAAATGAAAAAAAATTTTCTCAGGTCAGCAGGACCTGCACTCCATGGGAAAAGATCTGTGGTTGAAGTTTAGCTCCTATCAGATTAACTATCTGGGCTAAGTCAAGTTACTTAACTAATCTGAGTCCTAGTTCCTTCATTTCTATAGAAATAATGAGTACTTACCCAAAAATAAGTGCAATCTTTTGAACTGGTTGGGAGGAATGGAGAGAAATCTCTAAATGAGATGATAAAAGTAAAGCACTCAGCACCATGCCAGCACACTGGCAATCTTCCACAAACAGCAACCTTCTTTATAATATCATTTAAAAGCTACCAAAGATCCTAATTTCCCTTTGGGGTTTGCCTTTTGCTGATGGACAAATGGAAAAGCAATGCATCATTTTTTTTATAACCCCATCCCATACTTGGCCCATTTACTGACTTATCAGTCCATAATCTATAAAAGAAAAATTGGACTTATGTACCCATGCTGATCTAAATAGAACTGAGAAGTATGAACCCCCCCCCCCCCACCAGTGCTGTTGCCGTGTGCTTAAATCACTGACGCTAATTGCAAGTCATTGTGTCACTGGTCTAACTTGAGAATGCAAGACTGACTACATAAAGTTTGTAAGCTGATAGGTTTTTGGAACTGAACTATGAAGCTGTTCTACTATTAGAAATGTTGACAAGCTAATATATGCAAGCATTTGGTTTTCTTGGAAGGCAGGTATGAGCAAAATACAAAATAGGATTAATTATTGATTATCTGTGGAAAGGAGAAAAGAGTAAGCAAAGACACATGCTTCTCTTTGGGCATATTTTACATTGTGTCATATATTGCAATTATTTCCGCTATTAGACTGTAAGCTCAAGAATAGGGCTTTGCTTATGAATTGTTATATGCTTTTTAATCCCTGGCAGATAGGAGGTTACAACACACTGGTTAAATAAATGTTGAATGAGTAATTGGAATGCATGTTAAGAGCAAAACAGCACTTACTTTGTGTGGAATAAGCAAGAAAGAGGCAGGGTGTTATAGTGAGAACAGAACAGACTTTGGATTCAAGTCCCAACTCTTATAATCATTTGTTCTATAAACTTGGGTCAACATTTCATATATTTGATCTTTTCTTTCATCTAAATAAGCACTTCAATGCTCACTTGGTACTGATGTGGTGTGAATTAAATATCACATGCTCAGAACTGCTCAATAAAAGACAATATAATTAATAGTAAACTCCTTCTGCTTCAGGTTATATCACAGAGAGCTCCTTATTCCTGTTCACTTATCTTCTGGTGAACCAGTTTGCCTTTTTGAACTGCCTTGGTCAAATACCTTCAAATAGCTTTTCCCCCAAAATTACAAATGGAAAGCATTGCATCTTAAACTATTTTTCTTTCTCACTTTAAATGTAATGAAATCAATATTCTTGGCCAAGTTAAAAAAAAAAAATGACTTCACACTTACTTTACTACAATTGGGCATATCTTCTGCTTTGGTCAGGCATTCCAGATGGCTGCTGCATTCCCTTGGCTGTTTCTTTGCTTGTGAGGCTTTTCTGGGATTGAATTTGTTCATAAGAGGCATCAAGGACCCTTGGGGAAACATGGCAGGTGTTCCTTAACATACTTTTTAAATTTGTCATTCAGCTGAAAAATACAGAAGAAGAAAATGAACCAGTGCATAGATCCAACTCAAGAAGAAACTAGAATGATGCCACAGGCAGTCCCTCCCCCCATAAACTGGTCATGAAAAGCACCCAACCATCCAATATTTTTGTTTTGATTTAAGGAAGGGAGTAAGGTGTTGCTTCCTCCACCATCTAAATTAATGCCCCTAGAACCATCATATTATTTATTTCTCTATTCCATGCCAATTTCATATATTTTTTGATGGACTATGAAATTAAAAGTTCAGATTTTGGAAAAGGTGGCTGAACAGCAGGCTGGATTCAGAGTAGTGCTCATAAAAATTATTATATATTGATGATAAGTCAACTTTCCCAGTGAAATGCATTTTGTTGACACCTCATTATGGTAACAATAAGTCATTTTCCTCAGTTCTCAAGTACTACATAAAAGCTCCCTGATGTAATCTTAGTGGCCCAGGTACTAGAGAATAGGGAAAAAAAGAATTTTTCTATGAAACACACTCCTGTGTTTCTCCTTTTCTCTCACACTATTGAAAACACTTCTGGCACCAGATATGTGGGTTTTCCACACATCAGACAATTCTTTAACATCAGTAGGTGTCCTACAATTCAATTGAGCCCCAATACTATCTGCATGGACTTGACATTGATCCCACAGGTGAAGGACTCAGCCTCATTAGATTCTCCCCTCTTCAGGCACCAGTGTCAAGCTTCAGGTTGTCACTTGTACTTTGACAGGTTATTATCAGGAATTCCCATTGGTGTCTTTGGGTTCAATAATTTTATAGAGTGGCTCAGAGAAACAATTACTTGTATTTCTCAGTCTATTTGAAAAGTTATAAATGAACAGCCAAATGAAAACAACATAGGATAAAGTCTAGAAGGGTCCTAGATGCAAGAACATCTGTCCCCAGGGAGATGTGTGAACCCCCCCACCCCGAGCTGTTGCTGCACCAGCATTTGGTGAGTGGCTGTATGGAATTAGTCAATATATATTAAAGTAATAAATAGGGCCCATTTATTGTACATCTAATACATATCACATACAAAGAATGGCTTCACTTCTGATATTTCCCTTGTGTCACAACCACATTAGGGTATATTATATCTGCATATTATATCCAATTTACAGAATGAGAAAGCTAATCCATTTGCCTGAGGTCATAGATTCATTAATGGACACAGCCAGAATATGACTCTGGGTCTATCTGGTTCTACCTGATGGAGCATCTTTAATGCTAGACCTTTGGTCAGTGCCTTAACAGTGAAGTGAAAAGGTAAAAGGGGTTCTCAATGGCCTTATAGATGACTCTTTTGTAGCTTTCCTTCTCCATTTTGGCACTCTGCACATCAAGAAGATCCTGATCCAAACAATGTACTGGTCATCCATCCCCAAGGAGACAGATCTAAAGGGATCTTTTGATCTCAAATCCCTGTAGTCAGTCCTGAACACCATGCTTCTTTGTCTTCTCCAGTTTAAAAGTAGGGATGTTACAAGACAATTTGGAAAAGATTGAGAAGACACTTGGAAGAAAGAACTCCATTAAAACTCAGAATTGTGTCTGTCGAGCCAAAAGCACAGATCACTGTTACTATGCCAATGGCCGGGAACCCAGAAAAGCACAGCTCTGTGTACAAGAAGAAACAAGATAAGACCTATAAGAAGGACTTGGTGAATAGTCAGGAAGAGAAAAAGGTGTGCACCTAGAATAGCAAAGCAGCGTGTTCACAAACGAGTAGTGGTTAAGCAATCCCCAAAGTTGAAAAAAGGTGCAAATTCTGTACATTTAATTAATTGTATTTCTCTTTTATTGTGGACAGAGATCCTCACTAGTGAAGTAGTTTACTGTACCCAGGACAATGATTATGAGTATCTATGTTGATACTCTGGAAAAGTATAAGAGAAAGAAAAAGCAAAACTATGAAGAAGGGATGCAAGAGCATCTCTGGGGATGCTCAGAGGACCCCTTCCTACATCCCTATAACTATACCCACACCTCCCTCTACTTACCACCCCACCTAGCACATGCACATTCCCTCTTCCCATCTCACCCCTAGTGCCTGAGCACATTTTCCATGTGAGGCCTGTGCTTGGTAACAGAAATACAAAGATGCATGAAACATGGTCTTGACTTTGTGGTATATCCTAAACTCACAGCATCACACAGCTGAAAATAAAGGTCTTTCAGTTGAACAGCATTTAAGTACTTTGAATTTTTTTAAATCTTTCAATGTCAAACCTCTCCCTTTCCTTGAGGTTTGACCCCTCCACTATAAAGGATAGGCACCTAAAAACTGTGGCCAGTTACAATCTGGAACCATGTTCCCTACTGACCTCTTGCATTATTTACTCTAACCCCCATAGCTTCTCTTAAGAGGTATTACTCATATTTTATAGTGGGAAAATTAATCAGTGAGAAAGCTGGAATATGCAGAGAAATCTGACTCCAAAATCCATGCTAGTTTTTATTCTACTCTGCACCTTTCACTTGCTTTATTCTTGAATGTAATGGACCTAATGGGGACACACTGGTGCTTAGCAGGTGCCCTGTGCTTCTCTTCAACTCAAAGTAGGTAGAAATGTAGACATGGCAACCTCCCTTTACACTCCATGAGGGGAATGTTTTTAAAAATAAGTCTAATAAGATGATAAAAACTAAGGGTATGGCCCACAATTACAAAGTAGGTGGTGGTCAGTTTGCTTTCTAAAGACAATAGTAAGATATATACCAAAGCAGGTAGACTGGCCTTATGGAGGTAGGTTGCTACATAACAGCTTATTTTTGGAGATCTGTCACAGTGTAATAAAAGGAAAAAGATATCGTTTTATCTAGTTTCAAATCTATCACTTATTGTGTGGCCTTGGGCAAGTCACAACCTCCCAGAGCCTCAGCTTTCTCGTCTATGAACTGGTGATCCCAATGCCTAGCTCAGGTCTATTGTGGAACACAGTAGAATAACACATGCAAATCAACTGAAAAACTGTAAGTGCTTTTGCAAAATGGACTATTTTAAGTTTCTGTTTATTTCCAGTTCTGTGGAGATTTCCTTTAAGTAAAATTATACATCTCTGTTCTGTCTGTCTCCATGCCTCTCACTGTGTCATTTTCTCACAAAGTCAGTTTTCAATGTTCAAGGATAGAATATGATTCTTTGTGATAAATCATTTAAACAAATGGGTCTAAAAAAGTCCCATTTGAAAGAGACCAGGAACTATGATGAAGACTATGTGTACTTTGGTGGTAGATGTGGTTACCTGAAAAGTTGTGATCCTGTACCTCTGAGTCACATATAATATTGTAAACCAACGAGAAAGAGCGAGAGATTCCAATCAGGATGCTCAAGTCACCCAGTGGTATCTGTGGCAGCTGCTCAGAGCAGTTCCTTCTCACCGTGGACCTCAGGAATGCTGATCTGGGGCAGGTGAAATCTGTTGTTTCTTCCTGGTTGTCATCTTTGCAGACTGGCGTTCAGGGAAAGAAAACTTCTTCCCATTTGCCTGAGGCAGGAGAGACCTAATCACTATGCTTCTGATTTCCCTCTGGAGGTCTCCAGGAGAGACACAGACTCCTGGAAAACTTTAGTCATCAACCTGCCTCTTGCTTCCCCTAACACAGACATACATGAGGACACAAACACATAGACACATACCCTCCATACAGCACACACAGAGACATGTGCCAAAATACACATACACAGAGACACACCTACACAACTCACATCACACACAGGTCTGGACACCACACACACACACACACACACACACACACACATTCTTGAGAACACAGATCTTGGCCATCAGCACCAGCTCTGTCCCCCCAGCCTCCACCATCACCCTGAGACCAGGAAGATCACAGATGCCTGACAGAAGTGCAGCTCCACACAGTTTACCTCACAGGACTCTGACCAAGGCTTTTTGAAATATTCCATTCACACATATATTCAACAACTGTGCATCGACTGTTGTTCTCCAGTGATTTTCATGTTTCTTCTAGGTGTTTTAAGAGCGCTTGCCTTGTAGGAAAAAGCTCCCCTCCCCCACCCTACCTGGTATTACTTCCCTAGAACATTCCTGACTAAGGCTGCTTCCAGCCTCTCATCCCTGGCCCCTTCATTCATTGCTTGGTGAAACCACACAGTGAAAACTTAGAAAATAATTCACCACCCCCCGCTTAGGAAAAGCAATTTGAATGTTTTAGTAAGAAAATCAGTTCAAAAGCATTTACTTCCACTCATCCCCCTCCACCAGCTCTGAAAGCCAGAAAATGAAGCCATATTCTACAGATCCAACAAGGAGTAAATCACCCCAGAGACTGCAGTGAGGGGTGCTCCTTTGCCTAAATACCCAGTCACAGCCCAGCAAATGGAGCTGGTTTAACCAGATCTCAAGGCTTTCTAACCCCAAAGTCTTCCTTTACTCTAGTGCCTGTTCATAGCATCTTTCTCTCTAGTGGCTATAGATTTCATCCATATGATTTCCTCTTTTCTTTCAAAAAATGTATAATACAGACCTCACTAAATGAGAGGAGACTCCAAACCAGTGGTGTGGCACCTGCTGTGAGCATCTCATCAATCTGCTGCTTGTTTAGATCTGACAACCTAGTATATTGACATTTTTTTCCCTTTTCTTCCCTTCTTCATTTCTCTACCCACCTTCCTCCCTTGCTTTCTTAGAAAGTGTGGAGATTGGGGACAGAGAAAAGAAATGGGATACTAACTGCAGTCAAATTATGACCACTCTTTAAGATCTCTGACTACAGTAGCCTTTAAAGCAAGGACTAGTCTTGAACTACCTCGTGAAATACGTGAATTTCTGTCACGGGGAGAGAGGATAACTATAGGTCATGAGCCAACTGCAAAATAACCTGAGTACTTGATTCAAATGAAGAATCTGAGGTTCCATCCCAGACCTACTGAGCCGGAGTCTAGATGTTCACAAGATTCAAAAGTTAGCTAAACTTTGAGAAGCAGTGGCCTACGGAATGATGGCACATCACAATTGCCTGCCAGGTCTCTTCCTCATCACCATAAACCCACACTCAGTAACAGGGAACAAGGCCTGCTCTTGTGTGTGTAAAGCCATGATTTTGTCCTTGTGCTAACTGAGTGTACACAGAATTCTGCAAAAACTCAGTGAGCTACAAGGTGTTGGAAACAAATACAGGGAAAGGGGCCCATCAGCTTGATGCTCTTGGAGGTCAGCGCTGCCCAGTGTGGAGCTTTAGCTGAAAAAATAAAAAGACTCTAAGAAGAGACCCCTATCGAACCCCTTGTTTGGTTTCTCTATATTCCACATATGAAAAAAACCGTATGGTATTTGCTTTCTCCTTCTGACATATTTTACTTAACATTAGTTCCTCCAGTTCCATCCTTGTTGTCACAAATAGTAAGAGATAAAACTTTTTTTACAGCTAAGTAGTATTCCATTGTGCATATATACCACATATCCCTAATCCAATCATCTCTCTTATGGTACTTCACTCGTGTCCATAGTTTGGCTATTGTAAATAGTGCTGCAATGGACATAGGAATGCATATGTCCCTTTGGATTAGTGTTCTGAAATCTTCAGGTGAATACCTAGGCGTGGAATTGCTGGATCATGTGGTAGAGCTATCGTTAATATTTTGAGAATTCTTCATACTGTTTCCTACAAGGGCTCACCAACAGTGTATGAGGGTTCCTTTATCTCCACGTGCTCACCAACACTTACTGTTCCAGTCTTTTCGCATTTCTAAAATATGTGAGATGGTAGCTCATTGCAGTTTTAATTTGCACTTCCCTGATGATGTGCATTTTTGTGAGCCTTCTGAGATGAGCATCTTTCATGAGCCTGTTGGTCATCTGTGTCTTCTTGTAGAAGTGCCTCTGCAGCAATTCTGTACAGTTTTTATTGGGTTGTTTTATCTTTGTGTTGTGTAAGTTCTTTTTAGATCTTAGATACAAACCCCTTGTCAGATGTATGGTATACATATATTTTCTGCCATTTGGTATGGTTTCTTTTTGTCTTAGTATCTTTTGCTCTGAAGTAGCTTTTTAGTTTGATATAGTCCCAATTGTTTTTATTCTCTTTTCTTTCTCTTGACATTGAAGACAAATCTATAAAGACATCATTGAAGCATGTATCTTGGAATATTTTGCCTATGTTTTCTTTTCATATATTTTATGGTTTCAGACCTTACATTTAAGCCATTTATTTATGTTGATTCTAATTTTGGGTTTTTTTTTTAAAGATTTTATTTATTTATGCATACAAGAGCTGGGGTACAGGCCAGAGTTCAGGGAGTTGAGAAGATTCACCAGAGACAGAGCCAGGAACAGAACAGGCAGACTGACTGAAACACACTGTTGAGGGCAGCAGCGGGTGGGCGAGGCAGGAGAGGTCTGCCGTGCCATGTGGGTCCCCTCCCTGGCCGGCGGCAGGGATCGAACTAGTGCTGCAGTGGCTGTGGTTTGCTTCATAGTGCGTTGCTTAACCCACTCTGCTACCAGGGAGGCCCGATTCTAATTTGGGTTTGAGATGGTGGTCTAATTTAATTCCTTTGCCTGTGACTGTCCAGTTTTTGAACATCATTTACTGAAGATTTTTCTTTCTCCCAGTATACTCTTGGTTCCTTTGTTGTAAATTAACTGTCTATATAAGTGCAAGTTTATTTCTAGGCTCCCAAATCTACTCTTTTGGTCTGACTGTTTTTGTTCCAGTACAATCATATTTTCATTATTATAGTTTTGTAGTAGTTTGAAGGCAGTGTTGCTGTCTATTCAAGCGTCCTAAGTGTATCCAACTCTGCTTTTCCTGCAAATGGTGCTATATTTCAGGAAGAACTTATATGCAGCTTGAGTCCGGGTGTGAGGAAGGAGGGGACCCATCATTGGTGAAAGTGGTATGTAGGAATGAATGGCTTTTGTTTGTAGTACCGGGAACGCCTTCCTTTATGGGTTTCCAGACTCACACCGCTGCAGTCGTGGGATCACAGCATTGCACTTCACAGGATTCGCTAGGTTAAGAGGGTGTGAGAGTGGGATGTTGTTTTGTGCCCTACTCACCTCACTGGGGATCTTACTTCCTGGGTCACCTCAGCTCCTCTGCATCTATCTACCCTCAATTAAGGGTGCACCTCTAATCAGCTATCACTTCCCTAGGGACTGATAGCATCTGACAACATCTTTTCCCTTCCCTCTACATCTAAATTTAAAAACCTCCTTTCATCCCAACTCGGCTTTGGATAAGTTACCAGATTTATCTGCAGGTTCTTCATTTCATTTCAACAGTGAGACTACTAATCCTGCCACAAAAGGTATTTGTGAGGATCAAAAAAATAACATATTTCTAAACACTGTTTAAACAGAGCATTATTCAGTTGTTATTTGTTAGTGTTAATTAGCATAGAATCATATAATAGAGACAGCTTTATATTGGAAGGGAATCAGTGGGTCCAATCTCCTTTCTTATATATGTATCCCTTTTTGCAAATATTAGTAATCAACTGATTCTTTCTTTTCAGTTCTATGACCTCTGAGATGGAAAAGGAAGAATAATAAAATGATGGGATAGTGCATGGTTATGTGGCTAGTTGGAAGTATGATGGATGGATGGATGGATGGATGGATGGATGGATGGATGGACAGGAAGATGAATAAATGAACATCTACTGAGCAGACACTGTGCTAGGTGTGTTCACATATATTCCACTGATGCTCACAAGTGTGTGAGAGTATACAAACTTCCTCGTGTGGGTGCTGTGCTATCTGACCCTTATTAAGAATGAAAGACTTATTTTTCCAGCTACTGGAAGTTTTACAGTCACTAAGACTTCAATTGTTGGGCCCTTTGCAAATTATCTCAACTGAAAAGAGCTACTTCATCCCAAGCTGCACCTACTCCTGCTCCATATCAAGGCCCTGTGCTCTTTATCAACTAAGGACAACACTGAAGTTTCTGCCATCTGTGTTTTCCATTGAAACTGCATCAAAATTCTACTTGTTTCTTTGTTCAGGGTTATTGCCTTCACTTCTCTTTTCTAGGGACCCATCTGAAGAGCACTCCCTAATAAACCAGCTACTTAATTATCTTCATCTCAGTGTCTGTTTCTCAAAGAATCTACCCTTTAATATATACATATGACAATATCTCATTCTCATATTTTGAGTCTACTTTGTCAAGCACACTCACAAAGCTCACATACACCACCGACGTGATTTTAAGGAAATCAGAGACATACAGAGAAAGAGACTATCCATCAAAACTGGAAAAAAACTGGGATCATTTCATCCACATCACTTCATTTAATAGAAAAGATTCTGAGTTTAAGTAACTTATCCAAGAGTAACTTTCTAGTTAGTGGCAGAACTGAAACCAGACTCCGGGTCTCCTGAATGATAATCTAGTATTTTGTCTATTATACAACATAGTCACTTTGAGTGAGAACACAGCACCCACATCTATTCACAAAGTGAAGGATAACAAAGAGTCCAATAATGAACGCTCTTGCTGTAGTTTTGACTTGTTTTTATTTTTTTTTTAATTTGTAAAATATTCTTATTTACTTTTTCACAATAGAAGATTTCTCCCCTCAGGTGCAGTCACCACAGTCTTCCCACCACCAAAGTGTGCACAGCCCAGCACACTCCACCACCCTCTCTTCCCTCTGTGTTCTGTACTCTTTGGCTTGTTTTCAGAAATAGACACATAAAATTTTAAAATATTACTGGTTTCCAATATATAAGTTTGGCTAGGCCAAGCTCTATTTTTGATGAAAAATTTGGGTTGGATTATAAATTAAGACAGATTCAATGTGCTCTCTTTTGGGACCCGTCAGGGCCTGTGGTAGTTAAAAACTTAAAAGTTGTCTCAAATTATTTCTATAAATTGTCTTTCTTATACTAGGAAAAGTGATCGTCAATTAGACTGAGGATTAAGACTCAGAGCAGGCCTGGAGGATTAACAGTAAGGACTCCAGAGAAGGAAGAAGAAAAATGAAGATACCTTTGGTTTGTTTTTTTTTTTTTTTTAGCCTATAAATAGAACAGGGAATGACAACTTTTCTTTTGTCACAGGCAGGGAGAGGGGCACCTTAGAACACCCAAACCTGCCTGTCCAAATAGGTTCTGCCATCTACTACATTAAGATAAAACATATAATACCTTTAATGGAAGGGAACTTTAATACAACTAATGTGTAATACAGAAAATATAGTTTTTAAATTAAGCACCCAAAGTTACCTATCCGCTCATGGGGAAATGTCTAGCCAGACAGGATTGGCCCAAATTAAGGAGTGAAAGCCTGCCACAAGGCTAAAGCAGCTTTTAGCAGGGACCCATAGTAAAGGCTCAAAAGGAGTCAGACAAGTCTGAAAGGAAAAGAGCAAAATTAAACCAAGATAAAAGCTGCCATTGTTAACCTCCCCATGGGTCTCTCATTCACATCTTTTTTAACCAGTCCAGGGCCATGAAGCAAGTGCAGTTTCTTCACATCTTTCTGCTCCTTTGTGCCTTCTTTAGGTCAGTCACCTTTTGGCTCTCCATCCTACTTCCTTTCTACTTTAGCCTCTCCAGCTTCTTTTCCCAGCTCAGTTCCAACCTCATTTGGGTGAGGCAGGGAAACCGAAACCTCCCCTTTTCCTGGGGACCATCCTCTTACACTTTCTGTAATGAGTGTTGCAGCTGGGATGTCAAATACCCAGCACTGAGCATGATTTTATACTGACCACGCTGGATTATGATTACCTTTTATGGTCCTTTCTTTCCCACTGACCTATGAGTTCTTTGCAGTTAGTCACGCACTCACTTGAGTACCTGCACCTGATTAGCACTGAGTGATTATTTGCAGGAAGAGATGAAAGAATGTCCAACGGTCCCTTCATTCATTCTTCAAAATATTTTGTGCATAGAAACTTTATAGGACCTGAGGCTCCCACAGGAATCCAGAGTAGTGAAGTAATTTAAGAATTATTTTATTTTATTCCAATATCTTTTCTATGTTAGGAAAAGAAGGCAAGAGGTTTATGACCTTATAAATTATGTTTTATTTAGGCTAAATATCTAAAGTAGTAGGACCTACAGTTTTATTAGTCCATATTTTTGTCGCCTCCCTTAGATAAGGACTTGCAGTTCTTTCTTATACAGTAATCCACCCCCATTGAAACATGCAAATACCTCTGGTCTGAATCTTATGATAAAACTGGAGAAACAGAGCTCAAAGTTACAGTCACAGATCCCACACCACAGATAAGGGTAGTCAGCCATTGAGCCTTCTGCTGTGGAAAGGACTGGAGCACAGCTGGGATGCCTACCTCAAGTCTTATTAAACAGGAAGTTAATCTGATCAGAGGCTCGGCTTAACTCAGGCCGCCTACATTTCCTCAGGGTTTTTGCTATCCCTGAGGAGTAGGGGAGTCAGGATGCATATCAGAAATATAAACGCTTTTACTGAGGCAAGCCTAGATTTGCAATTCAATTGAGCAAGGAAGGAAAATATGGAACCAGCTACTGGACTGAGACTCAATACCATAGGGTCACTGGGTTCCTCAGCAGCAGGGACTGTTCAGAGGGGTAGGGGATCATGGATCTAGGGCAGAGTAAGAAGCATCAAATGTATTCTCTGACACTCTGGAGACACTGATGCCTCTTGGAAATGGAGAAGTGTACATCACCGATTTGATTAGCAGAAGCTGGGCTGAACTGGCTGAACTTTGAGCTGGTGTAATCCTATGCACTGTGATTTTCTCAAACATTGCAGTGCATAGGATTATGCCAGTTAGCCTTAGCCCAGCTTCTTCTGTTAATCAAATCAGTGATGTAATCTTTCCCATTTTCCAGAAGGAACCTCTCTCTCTACCTCTATCTTCTACTATTGTTGTTACTGCTACAATTATCAAACAGACTATCCAGGTCAAGCTGGGTGGAACTAGATAGTCATAGACATGTCATCAGCCTTATTATTATTTTTGTTTTTCTAATGTTACCTACCAGATTCCAGAAACGTGCTTTGCATGAAAGTATATTTTATTTTTAACAGTAACAACACACCTCTGAATAGCTTTTAAAAAAAAAAAAGTGTCAGCAAAGAACTAGCAGTGGTTCCTTGACCTTAAAACTCTGAACACAGGTAGTCTTAAAATAGAGCAGAGGTAAAGAAAGTGTGAGCACTCAGCATTAGAAAATGAGGAAGAGACTGGAAGATGAGGAAAAAGAAAAACATATCTTTTTTTACACAGATATCAACAAATCTACTTTTGGATTAATTTAATGTGAAAAACAATTTAGGGATTGTTTTTATCCAAATTGTCCTTTCATAAAGAATTTAAATGGCATAACTTTATTACGTGCTTATTAACCCAAGAGATGGAACATTTTCCACACCAGTCTAATGGGGGAAATTCTGGTAGTGGAGAGAAGAATGGAAAACTGATTCATAATGTGTGAACTGTCTAGTTACATGACTACCTCAAAAGTAGTCTTTTCAAAGTAATCACCACAATAATAGTTTGGGTGACAGAGAAAGTATACAAGATTGATTACAAAATGGGAGGGATTAATATTAAAACTCCTCTGCTTGGGAGGGATCCAATGAGGCCATGATAACATAAGCAACAGTGATCTCAATTTACTTAGGCAAGTTATGATATTAGAAGTATCCAGACCATCTATGTAAATACTACAAATCAAGTATAACAAACTTAACTTTGTGTAACATTTGAGTAACCCTTTACATTCTTCAAAATGCTTTGGTGAACCTCTTAACTTCTTGCAGTAACTGAGACAGTAAGACACTATTATATCCACTTGGCTACTTTACCTCTTTTCCCTTATCATCACATTAATTAGTGGCAAATTAGTTCCTATGGCACAGGTTGCATTATAAAGGAAAGTCCAGAACTGCATTTTAGACATGTGGCTTTGGTATCCTCACCAAATTCTTAGCAGAGTGAAGAGTCTATCCACTAAGATGATTCAACCTAGGAAAGGCAGACTCTGAGGACATCTGTCTCCTGTCACAATTCATCAGTTCTGCAAATCACTGCGAGTGAATATGGTCATACAAGCCAAAGAGGATTAACAGTCCTCCTGTGCAGGAGTCTTGATATAGCCAGCAGGTAATGCACACCAGTTCAATTAGTCAAAATAGAGCATGCAACCCCTAATCAATGCAGGCGTTTGTATAAGTGACAGGTCCTGGTGCAAAGACAATGAGGCACAAAGGAGAGAAACAGAACTATTTTCACTCCATTCTCTATTTCCAGAGACTTAGACAGGACCAAATTAAAGAGCCATGGGCCTCTAGAGCACTCAGTATGAGCCCTTTTGCCTCTAGAAAGATTTCAAAAATTCCTCTTTAAACAGTATTCCTTAGATCTCTAGCACAAGAAAAAAAAATAACACGTGAGAACCTTAAATTTATGTCAAATACCTTTGATATTGCCAAATCTAGAGAATAGAATTATGGGGGTACTTCTTTCTAATTATTGCATGATTCATGTTTCAACATTAAAAGACTATTAATTTTGTAATCAGAAAATATCAATAAGGTGAGAGACAGGGAGACTGAGATACCATTTAGGTTCTAAGCCACTGTTATAATTTTACAAATAAAGCTCAATGTAAGAGTTAATTTAGTTCATCAAAAGCTACATACCCAGTTTTCAACAAAACTAAGCCACCTGGTTAACCAGACCTATTGAATTTTTTCCTCATCATCCATGTACTTAGAGAATGCAGACAACTCCACAGACACTTCTTGCTCTAATAACCCATTATTTTAAGAGTTGGAGGATGCTCTGTATATATTGTCCTCAATAGGATGGTCATATTCTTTATTGCCTAGAATAAGACATGTTGGGGATGAGGGAGTGCTATTAATCATGATAAATATAAACCAGGCAGAAACAGGACCCTCTAAGCACACTGGGTTTTATAATGACTTTGACCTTAACAGATGATCAACTTCTAAACCCTGAATGAGATTTCAAACTTTTAACTTAATATAAAGCTGCCGATGTTTCCAAAATTAGTAGGTGACACAAGTGGTAGTAAACTTTAGCCTGTTAATAACTTACCAACATTTTTTATCATGTTAGACAAAGAACAAAATTTAGCAGTTTATTCTCTGTGAATTGGCTAGTTAAGGTCTGGTTTGGAGTAAGACATTAAATGAGTTCTAGAATATCACCAAGCACAGTAAGATTTGAAGATGTAAAGCAGTGGTAGGGGGAAATTCTGGTAGCACAGAGAAGGATGGAAAACTGATTCATAATGGGTTTACTGTCTAGTTACATGATTCTCTCAAAAGTAGTCTTTATAAAATAATCACAAAAATAATAGTTTAGGCAACAATAGTAATGGATGATATTGATAAATAAACACCATTCCTCACTGTGACAAGAGAAACACGCTGAAATATAAGGATGCAATGTAGATATCACTTACATATTTTCTCACTTGCAAGCTGTTAAATTTCAAGCTATGATAATATATTTTAATGGGAGGTTGGAAGTTAAATGAATGTAATTTGAGCAAGCCAATACGCTGTGAAACACTTTCTGTAATGGATACAAAACCTAACTCAAATGATTAGTAATTGTAGAAATAAGGCATTGATCATATAATAATAAGACTTTGCTTCCAAACAGCATGGAGCACAATTCAAAATCCATCAGAAGTATCACCTCATTTGGGCCTCTTAGCAGCCCTAAGAGGCAGAAATTATATTATTTTCCCAATTTCATAAGTGAGATGACTATCACTCAGGGCAATTAAGTAATTGTTTTACTTTTATTGGAGAAAGTAGACCTAAAATCCACTGCTCATAATCCCCCACTCTCTTTATAATCTAGCATTTTACTTGAATGCCTAGAAAAAGAATTGACCTTGAGAAAGCTGTGAGTGACTTCCGACCATCCATTTTGGCAGAAGTCCATTTCTTGGGCTTTCATATCCCATAGGGATAATCTATCTCACTCAGACCCTACTCATTCACTGTCTGACCTGCCATGTTCTCTGAAAATTGCAATTGTGTTTTACCTTTGGAGTAACCAAATTCAATTATAGTTTCTGCCTTTGTGTTTCCTCAGCCTTTTTTCCTATACAAATTGATGGTGACAGCAGTGATTCCAATTCAATTACATACCATCTTCTGGTTCCTAGTAATGATTCTGAGTAGGTCAAGAGGGAACAGTCAGGAACAAGAAGGACCAAGATTAAAAAGAAAGGATAAGGACAGAAAGTCTGAAATGGAAACCCATTTTTACTCACTGAAAAAATTTCAGCCAACTTTTCTCATAGAATGATCAGGGTAAATCACAGAAAGGGACAGAGAAATGAGTAGGTTGATCTATTTATAAAAGAAGATTTCTAGAAAGTAGCTTTATATTACAAATGAATAAAACCTGAGGGTATCAGTAAAATAAGATCCAACCACACAATTGGGTGTTGTAACAAACTAGTCAATTATTTTTGACAATTTGACTCATTTAAAAAATATTTTTATATATTGAACTCTAAATTTGTTCTAGACTGGGCTGGAAATAATGCAGAAAATGAAACAACAAAGTCAGCCCCACGGTGATTACATTCCAGGGAGGAAGACAAATGAAGAATGTAAGTGGTATGCAGAAATTCAGAGAAAGACAACAGGACTGGTGGACATACAATAGAGACATACTATTTAGGCAGAGGGATCAAGGAGGGCCTCTCTGAGGCATAACATTCAACAATGAAGTATAAACATGAACACATACTACTACTAACAAATAAGTACAAATAAAAACAAATTTGTTGAGGACCAGACAGTAATGACATTAAATTGTTTAACTCTTGTGTATGTGTTTTACTAGTGTAGCCTGTGAAGGCTACTATTTTTTTATATATAACTATCACCTACACTGGAGAAGCATGTAAAAGGCTCAACAAATAATTGTCTCTCAAATGCTAAAGTGAATCCTCTAAAAAAAAAAAAAAGGAGTCATTTTATCAAATCAAGTGGTTTGTTTTACTTCCATTCTAATTTTCTAAAGCCGAGTTCTAAATAGATGTCCTCTCTTTTTGCTCTACAGCAGGTTACCTGATTGCACGCTCTTTGTAGCTACTTGCCCTTTTATGTTTATAGAGCATTTTTTGGTGTGGGTTTGTATATTGTTTATATGGGGGAGAGACTAAACAATCAATAATTTGTTCTTTTTTCCTTTAAATCAGCATTTTGATTTGCACATAATAAACTAATTTATACTACAATTTTAAGTTAAAACAGAAGTTTGTGATGTAAATACATTAGCAAGATAGTAGGTATAAAATGGGAGAAAAAGATAAGTCAAACACTATCTTTACTCTTAGATGACAAATAATGTAATAGGGTAGATAAGTAGACAAGTAAAATGGAAAAATCAGATTTTACTCTCAAAGAAAAATCTCTTAAAGTTGAAAGAATGATGGATGAAAAAAATTAATTATTTCAGAGAAAAAGAAAGATATGAGATGGGGCTGGAAAGCAGGATATGGTTGCTTTTTATTTTTAATAATTTATTTTTCAGTTGAGGTAATATCAGTGTACCACCATCAGTTATTATCGCCATACTGCACCCACAACCAACTTCCTCATATTCCACTACCACAGACCATTGTGCTTCTTTCCCTCTTTGTTCTTACTCTTGCCCCAACCCCTCCCCTCTTGGTGCTTCAGTTCTGTAGTTAGCTAACAATGGTTAGTTTATAAGATTATCTGACTCTTGGTTTAATGACTTTATATTCCATATGTTAGGAACACCACCCAGTATTTATCTTTCTCCTCCTGACTTATTTTACTTAGCATTATCTCTTCAGGTAGCATCCATGTTGCCACAAATGGCACGGGTTTATATTTTTTGATTACTGAAAAAGATTCTATTATGTATATATAACACATCTTCTTGACCCACTCATCTGTTTGGGGGCACTTAAGTTGCTTTAAATAACACTTAAATAGAACTGCAATGAACATGGGCATGCAAGTTTCCTTTGGCATTAGTATTTTTGAATTCTGGGGCTAGATGCCTAAGAATGGAATTACTGGGTTGAATGGCAGATTTATAAGCAGGGTAGGATTTCAACCTGTAAAAAGAGAACCAGAGTCATTTCAGACAAAAAAGAGCACTATAAACACAGTCATAAGGTAGAAAGAAGCAAGGTGTGGCTGAAAGGAAAAATACTATAGTTTCATTGAACTATAGTAGGTCATTAGGAGTAAAGCAGGGATCAATTAGTGAATAGTGTTAGGACAACATTATCAAGAGCCTGGAATGCTGGAAAGTGATGGGAACCACCAAAGGGTTTCAAATTGGAAAATGTTTCTAAGTGTATGTGACATAGATTGAGAACAAGTCGACATAAGATGGAAGGCTGGCAGGGAAAGTACTTCTAAATTATAGAGGAGTGTGAATGGAGGTCTGAGCGATGGCATTAGGACCAAGAATTCTTGAAAAAAAAAAAAATGATGGCACAAATGATGGGTCTTAATAACAATTATATGTGAAGAAAGAGAAACATGTAAAAGAATAATTTAAGAAAATAATGGCACCATTTCATGGAAGTTTTTAAGAAAAGGAAATAAAGAATCCAGCTATCCATACATTGGGGGATAACTAGCACATGCAGGTGGAAATGAGTAGGTGGCATTTGGGATTGTACCGCAGGAGAGATTCCAAAGATGACATCATTTCAGAAGTTAGAGTTGTGATCAAGAGAAGGAATCAGAACACTGAAGAAAATATAGAAAGAGAACAGTAAAGAGATAAAGAAGGGGATTTTTTTTTTTTTTCAGGAAAAAGAACCAGAGAAGAAGAGAATAAGAAATAGAAGAATGTTTTGAAAGAAAGAAAAAAGAAATATAAAAGCCTTATTGGAGATGTTACCCCGGACACTGGAAGTGTCTGTAAGGAATCAAGGTTCTAATGACCTCTTCTCCTAGAGAGAAAAAGATGGTAAAATGTGATCCATCAGAAAGGGTTGGAAGAGAAATGGAGTCCTCTAAGAAAATGGCAAGATTTTGATCAAATCTGTAAGGGGAAGTTGGAAAATAAATGGAATTTTACTCAGAATCAAAATAAAGAAGAGTAAAGAACTGTTTGAGGGTGTGGATAGATGTTAGGAAGACCTGTTAGAGACCACTGCTAAAGTGAATAAGTTTGCAGGTGTTAGGAAAAAGGAATCACATGCAAGGTTATGTCCAGTACAAATATCAGAGAGGCAGGGACAGAAGGTAGGCTTGAGGGACATCTTAAGAACAGAGGGGATACATCCAAGTAAATGGTGCTTAATGTAGGCAATTGTAAAATTAAATAGCTCCATTTTCTAATGGAAGAGGTAGAGCAACAGGAGAAGGGGAACCTATTGTTTTAAAACCTTCCTCTTTCAGAGCGTTATCAAATTGATAAGGGTTCATATTTCCTGCTGGGCTAGGAAGGGTATAAAGAAAACCTATGAGGAGAACCACATAGTTGTCTCAGGTGGTTAGGTTAATGGAAACAAAGCCATTAACTGTTGAGGACTTCAACTTAGGTCTATTTTCAAATGGTAACACTGTTTTTCTTCATTAAATGTATCACATGTACCTTATTTCAAATAGAAATATCACCCAAATAGAAAAATGGCCTAGAATTATGTTTAGATATTATTACTATATGAGGTAGGATGACCAAGAAAGAATGTTTAGAATGAGAACTCTGAATGGAGGATAGAACTCAAGTTGTTGGGCAGGGTTGTCAGAGAAAAGGTTGTCAACATTTGAAAGATTCAAGAAGGGAAAAACAATCTATAAAGGAGTTGGAGAGGCAATAGTCAACGTTTTCAGGAGAATATGCTGTACTAGGCTAGAAAGAGCAATTCTGGGAAATGCAGCAGAGAGATACAATAAAATGTGAAGACTGACTTGAAAGCAATCATCTTGTATCATGACTATAAGTCACAGGGAGCACTCAAGAGGGCACTTTCGAGGAACTGGAGTGCCAATGCTAGATGGAATCTGAGGGTGCTGGAGGGCTAAGAGTTGAAGGAGTCGGGTTATTGACCAGTGCCTCACAAATTTCAAAGGGCATCCTAAACACTTAGGGATTCGGTTAATAGGGCAAAATATGAAAAGAAATTCTTCATTTCTGCCAAATTCTTAATGATTATTCAGCTGTTGCTCTGTAGCTAGACCACACTCTGAGTAGAAAGGTTGTGCATTCATGATTCTAAAATATTAGTGGGCATCAGGATCACCTGGAAGACTTGCTAGAAAGATTTTTCAGAGCCTACCTCTAGAAAGTCAAATTTAGTAGGTACAGGAGAGGACCTGGGAATTTGCATTTCCAGAAGTCTAGAGAGGACAATTATATGACTTACTGTTTTGAAAACAGTTCAGAGAGACATAATATCAAGGGATGGGAGGGAGCTTGTTGATATTTCTGTCTTCATTTTATTGTTGGTGGTAGCAGTGCCAATGTATTCACACTCTCAATGGATTAAACACAAATGTCCACTATACGTTGGTTTAATACATATATATGTGTATATATATTCTCGTTTTTCTCCCTGCATATTTTCTCTGCATTAGCCTGAATCATAGACATACTGCAATTCTTATTCAGCCAACCATCTGTACCTAGTTTCACAGTCTGTGAATAAAATCAATATGTAATACAAAGAAATTAAAATAGCTCACTCTCTAGCCAGAATAGTCTCCCCATCTTAAATGGATGTTTTCTCCTTAGTTGGAAAAATCACCCTACTCCATTCAGTCTTGTGTTTGTTTTCTATGTCAAAATTATTGGGTTACCTACCGATTACCAGACCTGGCCAATTAGCCTGATTATCACATCACATATTTCCAACTTCTCTAGCTGTGAGTTACTTTTTATGTTAACTCCTTCAAAGAAGGACTCCCCAAGCTGAGACAAATGATGAGCGAAGTAAACACCCACCAACAATTTAACCTGAATACTTATTTAGAGTAACAGAAGTTATTGAACCAATGAGGTAGAATTCAGGGACTAAATTGCAATGCTGTATTTTCAGGCTCTAAAGAAGTCCACAGCCCCTGGAACACATATAAATGAAATTGGTGACTATTTCAGATGAGTCCAATTGCTATTGTAGGGTGTGTATGTGTGTGGTGTGTGTGTGTGTGTGTATGTGTGTGTGTGAGAGAGAGAGAGAGAGAGAGAGAGAGAGAGCACGACAGAGATTACCTTGAGAAAATGCCAAAGGTTATTGCTAAAGATTTATTCATGTATCATGTATGTCCTGGAGGAAGAGGAATGTGACGATACAAAGAAGAATACAAAGTCCTCTTCACAATCTGATATTGCCTACTCCTTATTCCTAGCTCCTCATAGAAAGAGAGTGATGCAGATAAGATGTTTGTGTTTTTCCAGTTTCCTCCTATGTTCAGTGGGCAGTGGGGTAGTTGTGTCAAAGAAACCTCATCCTTCCATGTGGCTTCCTGGTTTTAATGGGCAAAGTCCTTATGTCTGAAGAGTCCACAAAACAGAAAGAACTTGTTTTAAGTCTTTAAAGGGGGCCATTTCTCTGGGAGTGGACACTTATGGCTCTTATTTTATTAAAAGCAAAAACAAAGCTACCTTAGATGTTCCACAGGAAAATAAGAACATATTTTGGATATAATGGACAGCTAAAACTGTCTTTATTGTTGAGACCATGCATGCATTAACAAATGGTTGGCAGCCACCCTATGCCTTGTTCGAAGTCTGCCATCCCTCCAGGCCTCCAACCTGTCCCCTCCAGCTTGCTCTCTGATCAGTGAGATTCTCCATGTCTTTGCGTAAAGGTCATGAAATCCTAACAGCTGCAAAACATACCAGGGTAGGATTAACTAGCTTCATTCCAACTATTGGCTGAAATACATGACTCAGAATGAGAATCTCAGATTAGTAGTGCAGGTTGTCATCTCAGACTTTAGGAAATTCAGACAACTATGTAACCTCTCTTGAAAACTGAGCTATCGATACATTTTCTCAAAGCTCTTGGGAAGAATAAATAAATAATGAAGTGCTTAAAATTCCCTGCTGGAACTATTCCATTTCAGTCACAGGAGTTCTAAGGAAAATCATAGAATCAACATCCATTCAGTAATACGACGCCTCTTAATTTTCTAGGGAATACATCTGACATTAATGTAGGAAAAGATTGAATGTGGACAAAGGAAAAAAAAACACAATTTGCTAAATTAACTGATTAATTGAAATAAACACATAAACCACAGCTGGTGTCCACTCATTTGGACCAGTTTGTAAGCGTGGTCGGATCAGGCAGCTTGGAGTGTGGTGAAGACCTAAAGAGTTCGGGAGCATCAGCATGTTGATTTGTGCTTAAATAGAAACACAGCTAGTCCAAGCAAGAGCTTCCTCCACAAAAAGAAACTGCGAATAACCCATCCCCTGGCTGCCAACGGAGGCTTATTTTAGAAAGAGCAAGTAGGAACAGGCTGCTGGCCAGTCCAGGAGAATGCAGAGGTGCTCCTCCCACAGACCAGGCACTCATTAGCATGTCTACTCAGTTTCTCAACCACGGAACAGCTGCAAACAGACAATAGTGGGAAACTGTCACAGGGAATGAAAAAAAGTACTGAAAAGGGCTGTTAATTAAGAAAAGACGGAGGGGGATGCTTTCTTTAGAAGAAGTGTAAGTCTTGGACAGAAGAAAAAGTTTCAATTAGAGAGTTTTGAAAGAAAACAGCTCAAAGGCAAGAAATCATAGTAAAATATATTAATTCTCATTCTGCTCACAAAGTTGAAACCATAGTCACTTGTTCCTCAAGCATTTATAGAGCACTTACTGAGTACCATGCACCATGTTGATTTCTATGGGGCAAAGAGAAATGAAATCAGACATCTATAGTTAGATAACTGGTACTAAGTTGTAATATAAAATATTTATACTAACAACTGCTATGAGAAACCATGTGTTTGTCACTTTTGTAAGGGAATATATCAACTGTTTAATCTGTTGTCTGAAAATATGCATTGCCAGGTGAGCTTAAATGGATGATAACTTACGATACCACCTTAGATTGTTCACACCATGAGTTTTATGTCATTCACCCAGCAGAGAGTTCAAGAGAATCACTGTCTGGAATGGATATAATAGGAACATAAGGCTGAGAACTCCCAAATAAGCCAGTTAAATGTCAGTTAGTGCAAAATGAACCATGGAGAGCAAGGCGAATGTAACTAGGGCTCCTGGAACACCTACTGGGTGGGGGTGGGGAAAAAGAAAAGTTGTTGACAAAAATAAGGACTCATTACAGAATTAAAACTCAGATCACATTTGATGAGAACTGAAGAAAAACATTTATTCATTAAACATTATCACCCTCATTCACCACCAAATGAGGTAATGATAACAGTCCCATTTTACAGAAGTAATTGAGAGTTGAACAGGTTTATAAACTTGATATAGAGAAGAGCAATAGGAAGTTGCAGACAGAATTCACTTATCAGCCAATGAACTAACCTTCATTGCAATGTGGACTCCTACTATGTGGAAATGCAATCAGCCATAGCAATGGGATCCTGGGATTTCCATCCTAAGCCCATATTTCTTGTCTTCCTACAGGTTTTAGGTTATTCCATGTATGTCAAGTTTCCATAAGCAAAGATTCTAAGTAAATGGCACGGTCAGCCCACAGAAGACAGGAGACACTGCTGTGCCTCAGCAGTTTTCTCCCCATTCATTTCTGCATTGCCCCTTCTTCAGGAGGGCCATCTTAGGGATTTTGTTCTTTTGGGTAGGCCAGGATAACTTGACAAAAATGAGGCTTAGCAATCACAAGTAATGTTCTGATGTACAGAGAATCTTGCTTACACCTTCAAGAACAAGTTCCTTCTTCAGAGCTGCGTCAGTACATCTAGCCAGAAGACACCAGCCCATCTATGCAAGAGAGAGATCAGCGACTAGGCCTCCTGCAAACCTCAGTTCAAGTCAGTGGAAATCTAGAACATTGTGGATAAGGAGTGAACTTGGGACAAAGGAGTAAAACTACCACTATTTATTTGAAGGCTGCACTGACTAACTTCAACCAACTATGTAAGACAAGTTTGTGGCCTGAGTAGAAAGCATAATGAGAAATATTCTAGTTTCTCAAATTTCTAATAACTGGCTCAAAAGTGGATCTGCTTAGTGTGTTATGCTAATTATTTGACAGGAGCAATTTCTGGAACTGAGGCTCAGTTTATTAATTTGTTACTGTTTTTAATCTCCCAGCTGCGCTTGCCTTCTAACACACTCAGAGTATATCCAAGCAGGAGGCCAAGACAAGGGCGCCAGTGGCCTGGAGATGTGCTTAAATGCAGGCGCCATTAATAAATCACTGATAGTTAGGATATAGATTGGATGAAGGGCAGCAGATGGGAAGGGGTATGTCAAATTGCTTTTCTCATATAGATTATTGGATTAACAAGGAAGCAGCAGGCAAGTGGCAAACTGGTGTAACAAATTGCCATCATAAAAAAATAAAAAGGAACTTATCCCAGAATGGTAATAAGACTCTGCAGGCCATTAGCCCTCTGGAGAGGTACTAGAAGTGGGAATATCCCTCTGAGATGGTAATACAGAGCGTCACCTCCATGTTCAGCCTCCTCTCCACACAGTCGTACCTAAGCACATCCTAGTGTGAACAGGGGGGTGGGAGAAAGCCAGAGGACAGAGCGATATGAATTAATGAATTGGCCATTAGCAGCTTCATGCCTAGCTCAATAAATGAAAACGGAAGTGCCAACTGTCAACCATCTAACACCCAATGCTACCTTCTTTTTTGCACACTGTTGCCCTTCAACCTTTTATTTGGAAAAAATTTAAACCTACAGAAAAGTTGAACTAGTAATAAAATGAGAACCTGCTATTATTTTGCCAGATTCATTAGTCGTTAATATTTGGGCAAGCTTGCTTTCTCTCTCATTTCCCGTCTTTTTGGCAAACCATTAAAAGTGGTAGATATCAAAATGCTTCACCCTTAAATGTTTATATCTTCTGAAAACAAGATCATTTTCCCACATATCAACACTAGAATTTATTATTTTCAGAAAAGTTCATCCTTGAGACATAGTATATAATATACATTCTGTGTTCAAAATTTCCAAATTATACCATTAAATCTAATAACGTTTTTTGAAAATCCAGGATCAAAGATTAAGCAACAAAGATTATGCATTGATCATTATGTCTCTTGTTATTTTTACTCTAGCATTCTAGAAATTATTAAATTACTATAGTTTTTTTTAATTATTAAGGCATTGTCATTTTTGAGGAATTCAAGCTAGTTGTTTTGCCAACTGTTTTGTGATTTAGATATTTCTGAATTATTTCTCACAATTGGAACAAGGTTAAACATTCTGGGCAGAATGTGTCCTTCCTAGTGTATGATATCAAGAGACATACCTTCTCAGTTTGTCAAACATGGTGATGCAACTTTAATCACTTGGTCAAGGTGATGCTATTGGATTCCTCCATTGTGCATGTACCACATTCCCTGAGCAATTAATAAATAGTTCTGAATTGAGTAATTATAAAGGCTGACATTTTACATAATAGTTTCAGTGTGCTTTGATGATTTTTGCTATGATCAATTACTAAACAAGATTGACAGCCTCATAAAGTCATCATTATTCTATTCCTTCTACAGTTATGAGTTGCTATTCATCTATAGTAATGAATGGCTCCTTTCTTCTCTCCTAACCCCATTGTTTTTGTTAACATTAGGATGTCACCGAGTTTTTAAATTAAATCTACTACTCTCTATTCCCACTATTATTTACACTGATATTCTAGTTGTTTCAAATTTGATCAGTAGAAGCTCCTTCAATTTGGCTTCTACTGTTTGTTTTTTCCATTTACCTTTCAAGGTTTGGGCATATATAACTCAATGCTTTTACTTTATTTCTAGTCATTCCTAATAGCCAATGTCTTTAGTTTCTGTTAACTATTTTGTGTTTCCTTTTGAAGATATTTGTGTATTTCCTTTTCTTTCTCACAAAAATGATAGCAAACTACTTTTACCTTGCTTTTTTTCCACTCAATATGCTATTTTGAAAATAGAAGATGCTTTCTAAGTCCTCTGGTTCTATTTCTCAGGTTTAGGCAAAATAAGTAGTTCCTGCATAAATAAGTTAAGAACAAGAGAAGTGGGTTGTGTTAATTTTCTGATATATGGATTTATATGCATGTATTTCACTTAATATATTTTTAGTGTGATGGTCAGATATGGATGTTCACTAATAATTATTATTCCAAGGTCCCACTCCAGACCACTACAATAAACTCTCTGTATGGTAGAATTCATAAATCTACATCTTAAAACTCCAGGATAGTTCCATGGATCTTCAAAGGAACTTAGACTGTTGTAGGTGGAATAAGTAACTAGGAAAGCAACAAAGATGACTTACAATCATGCTACAGACTTTTCACTTGCATGTGTAAGGCTGTTTTTCTTCTGAGAAAATGGACTTTTTTAAAATGAAAAGTTGGTTTCATTTTGTAATAAGTTCTGAGTCCATGTATCCTGCTGGGAAAAACCAAGTAGAGAAACTCTCTACCACTCTTAGATCTTTGAGATAAACCACCCAACTGGGTAGAATACATTAGAATTGCAGTATCCGTTCCCCTACTCTCCAAATCTCAGGGTAGAGTTTACAGGGAACATAGTGGCCTTCCAAATGTTCACATTCCAAACTGCTCTACATTTCAGCCCATGGAAATAAGGAGATGGGTGGTAACAAGTGGTAACAACAAAACTCTATCATGTCCATTGTTTCTTCCATCTTCTCTAACCTTTTCATATCCTTCCTCCAAAAAATATTATTTGAAGACACCTGGGGTATACTATTCCATCTAAAAGTAACTCTTTTATTTAAAAAAATTACAAGATATGCCTCAGAGGAAAGTAGACGAAATGAATCATCTACTCCATTTTAAAGCTGGAAAAATCAAGATGCAGAAAAACAGGAAATGAGAGGATAGCTGACTGCAACAAGCTCCCAGACCTGAGAGAGTCCTTCACAACACTGAAGGATAGATAAACCTTGTCTTTCATAACTCAATATTAATAACCAGTGCTTATAAACAACAGCTATGAACCCAAATCTTTACTATTTACTCTACCTACTTTAGCACACTCAATCTTTACAACTTTATAAGTAGGTGAATATACTGCAACTTAAGATGGTATTTCTTCACATAGTAAAGAAAGAGCTCAATCTAAGTTGATCTAACCCAAACCCAAGCCCTTAATTACTATGCTACTGAAATGGGTCTTCAGAAATGTGATTATTTATGAGCACTAACCTATCTCAGCCAGTTGACTGCCTGCTTGAGATTGCATTTAACACCCCACAGAATCTGCCCTTCATTCCAAAGAGGCAGGGAGTCAGGGAATTTGGTTATGACCTTAGCCAAGCCATTAGGGCTCAGTGTCCTCATTCTGTAAAAATGAAAGGGATGGATAAATTTGTGTGTATGTGTTTTGATGAGCTGTGATCCAAACCTCGAAGCCTTGATTCACATTTTCACACTGAGTTTTGAATTGTTTTTTTCCCCTTCTTTATTGTTTAAAATTTAATGTGCTCCTCTTTATTCCCAGAGGCATTTAAATTACAAAGTTAATGTATTAATTCAAAGAAGTGAATTTCTAATAGTGGAAATTTCCATGAATATTAGAAAGCTGCTATATCCTAATTATATTTCTTTTCCCATTCTGAGGAAAATCATTCTGATGATCGTGTTCAGTAAATGTTCTCAGAGATAAGACTGGATAAAGTGAGAAGCAGATCCAGCTCTCTTAAAAAAAGTTGGCAGAGATGAGGTGAGAAAACAGGACCCACAAGCCAGCTGGCATACATGGCAGGGGTCCCTCCCAGGCATCAGAGATTCGGGGGAACCATAGAAACCATATGTGTGAGAAACTCTGGCAGAGGAGGGATAGTATTTCAGAATCATTTCCACATGGGGGTAAATCCCAGCAGATCCAATATGACGGTATTTTCCAGGACCCCTATCTTCCAGTATGGGGGAGCAAAAATGTTTCTATATCCCACGGCTAAGGTAAAAAGAACCACACATGTCCCCACCTAGGTATGGTCTCTTCTGGTTCAGGGACTCCTCATCTGATGGTTGGCTAACTACAATTAATCCATGACTTTAAACTTCATGAAGACAAAATATACGTTACTTATTTTTGCAGCCGAGATTGAATTCTTTCTTTGCTAGAAGAACTCAGCTCTTCTACAGAGCAGAATCTAACTGTATGCTGTACTGAATAAAGAATAGAAAATGAAACCAAGTTTCTAGGTTGAAGAAACTCAGATTTTTTCCAGTTGAAATTCAACATGCAACCCTAGTTCATTTTAACATTGCTTGTAATTTATATAACTATTTAACAAACATTTATTGAGCACTTACTATGTAAGTTTACTGTAAGCAGCCACTCTACTAGAATCTGAGAACACAGCAGTAAGCAAGGCAGGCACTAAGTGCTGGCCTCTTGGATTCGATTACACATTGGTGGAGGCAGTGGATAAACATGTAAGCAAACAAGAATTTCAGGCAATGAGAATTGTAATGAATAAAACAGAATGATTAGACAGAAAATCATTGAGGTAGCCAAGAGGAAATTACCTTAAGCAGGAAAATCCTGGAAGGCCTGTGAGCAGGTGGAAGGCTTAGGAAATCTGAGCATGTTAGACGTGGCCTCTGACTAAGGATGGCCTGAGTAAAGCTTGGAAACTATTTCTAAATTCACAAAAAACTCTGATGGTACTTATAAAAGTTACAAAAAGCAATAAAACATATATAAATATTTACATGAATTTATATTTATATAGTTATAAAAATGACAAAAGATATCTATAGCATAGCAGGATATTTAAAATAATTATCATCCCCCAACCTGTTACTCAAGGAAATACTTGAATTAATACTTTCCTTGTATATTTCATATATATTCCTCTAAATATTTCCTAGTTGTGCATACATAAATACATGCATGTGAATAATCTTTATATGCATATGGTATTACATTACCTCATCCTTCTGAACCACTTCTGAACCCCCTGCAAGAATCCTTGCCCAGTGGCAAGGAATATGATGAACTGACAGCCTCCAGCTTTTAAGGACACAGCCCTCAGGTTTTAGGTCAAGAGTGGCTCCATCTATCAGTGTCCAGAACATGGCAAACAGGTCTAGGTATTTCTACCCAACTGAGAAGTCTCTATTAAGACACAGCTGAGTCACATCTGTTTTGTATTTGTTCTGTTTTGCTATCAAAAACAATGCAGCACTGAGCCCCTTTAAACATACATCTTCAGGCATGAGTGAGAGCCTGTTTGTCTCCACCCTCTATCACCTCAATATCTGACTTTTAACCTATGCCAACCTGAGGCATTTTACTAGCATTTTATTTTGCAACTTTCTAATGACTAGGAAAGTCAAAATTATGTTGTATCAGTACTCATCACTTATATTTATCTGTGAATTTCTTCATGCTTGTTGCTCTCTTTCTATCAGGCTTTTGATCTTTTTCATATTAATTGACTACAGAGTTTTGTAAAAGAAATGAATATTCATTCCTGTTTATGGTATGATTTTTTTTAAATTTTAATAGTATTTTCCCCATTCAATAGTTTTAATTTGCATAAAGACAATTTTATCTATTTTTTTTCTAACATAGTTTCAGGGTTTTGAGTCATTATAAAATTCATCTAAATCTAGTTATATTTCAAAATAGGTCCCTAATTAATGTTAAAACCCTTAGCTTTTTTTCCCCCTTTAAAACTAGGTTTCATGTATAATTTCAATATAGTCAAGTAGGGTTTCAGATTTTTTTTCCCCACCAATTTATCCTAATTATTTGTGAATATTCCATCTCCCACACTAAATCTATATTTCTCTTTTATAATTAACCAAAATTACATATATATATATATTTGGCTCTATTTCTGAACATTATATTCTATTTTGATCTATTTATGTATCACACTGATACCAAAACTCATTTTTATTATTGTAAGCTTATCACATTTTAATAACTAATGAGGATTAAACCCTCTAGGTTTATTTTTTTTAATATTTTTTTAAAAAATTTGTAATAAGAACTGGGGTACAGGCCAGAAGTACTGGGGGTGAGAGGATCCAATAGAGACAGTGGGGAGCAGAACAGGCAGATGGACTGAAATACACTGCTGAGGGGAGCAACGGGCATGGCAGGAGAGGTCTGCCACGCCATGTTCGTCACCTCTCTGGCTAGCGGCAGGGATCGAACTCGTGCTGCAGTGGCTGTATTTTGCTTCACAGTGTGTTGCTTAATCCACTGAGCCACCAGGGGAGGGCTCTAGGCTATTTTTTTTTAACTCTTGCAGTTACCTTCTTTAGGCTCTTCCTGATTATTACCTTTTATTACTAATGTCATTTTTACATTATCTTACACAAATACCTGTTGCTTTGAGTGGGTAATTAAAAAGTGAATTTAAACTCAAATTTGACCTATTTTTCCAAATTAAGATCAACTTGTTTTAAGCTTTCCCTCAAAATTTTACTATTTCAAATAGCATAGAATGACATTTCTAGAGTAAATAAGCTTTCCATATAACACCATTACCTTATTACTGGATAAAAGATGTGTGTTTTCTTACAACTGCCTGTGACTCTATAATTACCCTGAAATTAAACATTTTATTTAAACTAGTATAATGTTTTATATGTAGAAGATGCTCAATAAATGTAACTTTCCTTCCTCATATCCCTTCAATATAATTTGTTAAGTGCAATCTTCAGTTTTGGATACTCATAAGTTATTTCCAAAGCAAATGCAGTTAGCTTATAGCTGAACTATACAACTGGTGTTATATTTCATTGAGCAGATTTGAAAAAGAACACTAGCAATTAAGAGAACGAACACTAAATTATAGCGACCAGCTGAGAGAGCAAGGATCTTCTCTAGTTGGAGTCTTTACATTTTTGTATCAATGTTCATATCAATTCCTATCTTTAAACTTTTTTTTCTCATTTTGATTTCTCCAAAGAACACTAGCACCCCTTCCCTTCATAAGTCTTCCCTTCATAGACTGCATATGTGGATGCCGTGTAGGTTTGCAGCTGTATTTATGAAGCTAGAAAACCCTTACTTTTAGCATTGTTCTAGGAAAGACAGTTACTGATAGGACTAGTCCTACATAAAAATGGCAAGTAAAACCTGCCTTAAACCAAGACTCCATGTACCTTTCCAACACCATCCTGGGGGAGGGTTATAGCTTCCTTTTGCTTCTTATGATCCCACTCACACCAACCAGCTATGGGTCCATGCTCAACATGTATCCCTCCTCCTGCAATATTGCCAAGAGTTAATTCTCTCCTGTCTGGAAATCTTATTTATAAAATTGTTTAATTTTCTTATTCAAAATATCCTGTGTTAGAGACAAAGCACCCTTGAGCTAAAATAGCGTAAATGTGAAACCAGCTGCTGGTAGCAACTGGTAGTTGAATGGTGTCACTATTAATATATGTGAACAATTATACCTATTTTAGTCAAAAAAAAATTTTTTCTGCTTTTCTAAAGGGTAAGAAAGACAAATTAAGCAAAGCTACACATTAGGAAATCCCCCTAACAATGATTAGACATTTAACCTGACAAGATGTGTGGTTGTGCCAACTCCATCTCACAAAGTGAATTGCCTTTGGTCAAGAGAAGATAAAATGGGGGAAAAATTTAAATTAAGCTCAGTGATCAAACAGTAAGACCAACAGCTAATAAAGGTAAGTCTTTAATGTTGACAAAGGGTTCACCAAGGACACACCTCTCTTAAACAGAGAGACAGACAAGGTAAAACCACTGGACCTAAAACAGAAAGCCCTAAGAGCCTTTGATACCAAGTTAATCAAAGCTAAATCTCCATAATATTTTAATAGGAAATTAGATTCAGATTTAGAGGAACAATATGACCTAAACCTATCATTGGGTCAGGTGTATATTAAACCATGCCTAACAATCATTAGGAGTGTAGAGGGAAATTACTATTTTCTTGTACTGACATTTATTTCCACACTAAAACAAAACAAAAATCTTCACATTTTAAGTTGTTTTAAAATTGGTATCTCTTAGACTCTCAACAATAAGTTCTAGTGCTTATTAGAACACATTGCTCTTGATATGAAAACACTAAATACAAACACATCTGTCTGTATTTCAATTAGCACACCCAAATCTTAGACTCTGGGTAGACATGGCAGAAGAAATCGTCTTCGATGTAAAAAATTCTTAGATGTAAAAAATTTCACCTTGAGTGAAAGCTTAGCTATTAACTATGTGATCCTGGGTAATTGACTTAGGTGATAAGAGTCTGTTTCTTAATTTGTAAAATAAGTAATATATATGACTAACCAATAAGACTGGGGGGAAGGATTAGAGATAATATATGCAAATGGCTTGATTTTATGCACACACACACACACATAGGTACATAATGAATGATTGTGACTTTTATGATCGCAGCATATTCCAGCCCCCTGGCCAAAAATTTGCTTCTAATTTTGAGTTCTTTGAGTCATACCTAAACCTATTTCAAATTTGATGTACAATTCAAAAGATGTCAAAGGACAATGCCACAGATTCTTTCCCTCAGAGATGATATTCTGTTTTGCAACAGCTAAGACTGAATTTTTGTTGACTTACTCATGGCTTCAGGTGTTTGTACATCCTTTGTCATGGTAGCATTTTATCCACAGATTTTCATTCATTCACTCAATCTATCTAGTATAGCACAGGGAATACACAAATTTATAAGCTCATCAAATATTCAAGGAGCTTATGAGGGTTCATAATGTTTGAAATAAAGAAAAATACTTACAGATACTAAGATATTTACTTTGTATTAATGCACAGAATTAAATATATGTATATATTAATAGTAAATTCATGTATGTCTCAGACCATGAATCTAATTAAGAAAATAGAATCCATGCCAGTCATTTTAATAGAAAGAATTTAATGTAAGGGCTTAAGCAGGCATTGAAAGACTAGAAAAAGCTAAACTAGATGACAAAGGAGAATTTTTTTTTAAAGACTCAATGTCAAGAAACTTGACTCTAGGACTTCCTCTGCCAGTATCTGGTATTTAAAAAATAAAAATAAAAAAGAGAATTATAATATTCTTTGACATTTGAGGAGGAATCATAAAGATCATCTAATTTTAATTTTTATGCAGTAGCAATTATTTACTATCTGTAAGCAAAATATTTTGTTTTCAATGAAACAGAAGTGCTGGACCAAACAAAATTGACTGTGACAGCATGTGGTCTTTACAAATCACCATTCTGCTCAGGTCACCCCCAATCACATCTAATCATTCAGTAAATATATAACTAAAGTTAAGAATTATACTAAGTCCTGAAAATGGTGTCCCTGTCGTCAAGAATCTAGAGAGGAGACAGACAAGAAATAGCAGATTATAAGTCTGTGTTTAGGTGTTCTGCTGGAGGTATACTCAGAGCATTAGAGAAACATGGAGAAGGAGCATTTAATCCAAACTAAATATGGAGTTGAATATTGAAGAATGAGAATTGAACCACATAGAAGAGAGAATAAAAAGGGGAAGGAAGAAAAGAAGAGGTCATGCCAGGTAGAAGGAATAGTGTGTGCAAAGGTTAGGAAATGAGATGACTTGATTTCTTATTTCATTCTCCACCAGGATAGGAATAACAGATCACAGTGAATCTTAGTACACATTCAGCCGCAATTACGAAATTCCTGGATGGCAACATTTTTCAAGCACTGCTTGTTTGCATAATAAGACATCCAAAAGAGGGCATTTCCAGAATTGGTTAATTAGGCAATTTAACAATATCAGGGTTCCTCCTTTGTTATTCTTCCTAGATTCTCTCTGTTGTGATTCTCTGACTCTCTTTTCATAGTTCCAAGCACTGCTTTCCCAACCTAATAAACAAAAGCTAGAAGAAAATACAGACATTTCTCATACACCTCTCGCTTTTTAACTGGTGAGGATCATCTTTCTCCCTGCAGAACTCTAGTAGTTTGAGTTCCCCTCAAAGCACACACACAACCCAGGAAAAAAAAGAGCTTAGAGGAAGTACCTAGTACTGTAAAGAGGTGGTTATTTGGAGGAGGGGCATTAGGATGAGTGAAATAAGAAAGAAGGAGAAGTAAACAGAAAGATGCATTATTCAGCTGCTCCCACTATAGCAGTTCTGGCTCAGTTTCCCTGGAATCCTCCTAAGAACGAACATGGACCCTCTGAGTAGTCAGTTCAAATACAGAACTTCTCTCTACCAGCTCCTGTTCTCACTAGCCAAAGGTTCACCCAGGGCAGTTAATTGTTGCACTACAATTCTGTGAACACACAAATAAAGTTAAGCAAATTCTCAAAATACCTCACAAGGAAATATAGAGATGGTCCAAGGCAGAAAACCAGAAATTCACAGAGACAAAGCGCAGCAAGCCACACCTGAGTACACATTTGGTAGTTACAGCAATGGCTAAAAAATAAGAGGGCATGCATGGCATGATCTGTGACATCTAACACACCTTTGAGGAGACAACAACTCAGACTCCACTGGTAAGTACTATACCATGACCTATCCCCAAACTATAAAGACAGTAGAAAGCAGTGATAAGAGAGAGCTAGACTTGCCTTCCAAAGTGTTCAGTCAATAGGTGACACCCCAAAACTTAAAATAAAAAAACCATAAAAATAAATAACACCAATTCAGATATGTTGGTGATATGGTGTCATATATCAAAAGAAAGTTGTAAGTATTAAAAGCATTGAAAGTATTTGCCTCTGCCAAGCAGGAAATGGGAATGCAGAGCACTGTTAATGTTTTTTCAACCGTCTGCATCTTTGACTCCTTAAGATCACACTTAACTTCAATTTAAAAAGAATTCAATTTAAAATTTCCATGTGGAAACCAACAAACATTATGTAATTTATATAATTCATGCAATCCCTGCCTCCTGATGCCATGGGTGGTCCTGGGTATGGCCTGAAGACTAGGAGAGTAAGGTTACATCAATTGTAATTCCCATGGATTTCCCATCACCAAATCACCAGTGCACCCTCACCGCAGTCCCCGTGCTCCGAAATATTTTTTACCTAATTCTAATAAATATAAGAGGGGAACCTTGGGCTTACTGAGTTTTCTATTTTTCATTCTAAGTGGATGAAATTAAATAATAGTCAAATGCTTGAGTCTTAAATACCAAGGTTGTGCTAAGCATGCAGGGCTCTTCTCCTAAACGTATTGTCCCAGGCAATGAAACAGCAAACAATCATCCTTGCCAGATCTCAGTTACTCAATCTTCAAATACTGCTATACAAACTCTTTAGTAAATACTAGATGAAATGAAAAAGGTAAAGAAATATTCAATGAATTTGAAGTAAAAATACTGGACTATATCCTTTCATTACAAAGACATGTTAAATTCCATCTTCGTGTCCCTAGTGCTTACTATGAATGATACCTGGCTTGGAGGAGACACTTTATAAACTATTGTCAAAGTGAATTAAAGTCTGTTGAATAGTGGAATTTATTTGGCATGCTTCCCAGATATTATATTCAACTTAACTTTATCTTTATTTATCCCCTTACACTTGCATCTATCTCTGTAGACTGACAATTTTTCTGAACCCACTATTGTAGACCTCAGTAATGAGAGAGAAAGAATAAAAGTTAGGGTATGGAGGAGGTTCAAAGAGAAAAAAGATAAAGCAGAGAAAGAGTGAAAAGAAAAGAGTGAGGAAGTGGAAGGGAAAAGGAATTAAAACTTTGAACAAGGTCCCTTAGAAAGAATGAGGATAGGAAAGAATGATTAAAATCACCCTCTCAATATTTTTTTAACATGGCATTGAGCCACACGACTTCAGCTCCCTTCAATAACTTCTCAACATCTTGAAATTTCCCTTCGTACTCAATTTAAAATATTCCCCAATTATGACCAATTATGATCTAGAAAAAAATAAGCACAATTGTACTTGAATCTCAGTATCTCCACCTTTTCTTATTCTAACACGAAACTGAATCAGATAAGTTGATTTAAGTGTCATGGAAATCTCAGGTTGGGATTTTATTTCCCAAACCTCATCGACAAGGTTAGAATGCATGAACTAAATCCAATTCTGCAAAAGAATGCTTTGAACCAAAAATACTGGCTTTAGAAGACTGAAGCATAGTATATAGCTTGGACTTGATCTTTTAATATTTGTCAGTCATTAGTGGAAGAACTATTTAAATTTTGAATTGGGTACCATTTTCAGTTTACTATCTTCAGCCCAATTTTATCTCAAACCCACTTGTTACTCAGATAGACTCTAGGACAGACCTTATACTCAAAATCACCTTAATTACTACATATTTGCTGATGACGCTCCAATCTGGATCTTCAACCTATACTTATCTCCTGAGTCCTGATTTAAAGCCCCAGCTGAATATTTTAATTTGCATCTCTTACTATACTTCAAATCCAGTTTGTCCAAATATGAATGATTCATCTTCATTCTCTTCTATTATTTGTTTTACTTTCTCCATTTTCTAAGTTACTATCATAATGTTCTCTACTCAGTTATTTAGTTCATAAACTTGCTAGGCATCTTATATTCCTGTTTACTCATTTGTCTACCATCATAAAAAAATTAACTTCATCAATTATACCTCCTTGTCTTCGAATACATTTCTTTCTCCCTTTATTCAGTATTATTTTAAATCATTATTACAAAAGCCATTTGTAATAATATTTGTCCAAGATTCCTTGTTCAAACTTGCCAATATCCTATCTACTCTGTTCCAACACCATTCGTTCATTTATTTAAAAAAAAAATTCCTATGGATTTACTCTGTATCTGGTTCCGCTTTTAATTCAGGACTTTGCTTTGCATCATTATGATCCTACTAAAATATAAATGTGAACATGTGATTCTCTTGTTTCAAGTTCTTTCTTTTTCAGTGTCTAGGAAAAAATATTATCCAGTATCTAGAAGACTTATAATAAAACCCAAGTTCCATAATATAATATACTAAGGTCTCTAAGTCATGGCCTCTGTCTAATTTGTCTGTCATTTCTTGACATTCTCTCTTATCCCCTCTCCCACTTTAGTTTCCAGAATTTTCAGTCCTTTGTTATTTTTCTACTGCTCCATGCTCTTGCTCCTTTTTTAACATAAACTCTGGTTTCTTCATCTGCCTAGAATCCCCACTTCCTCTACTTAAATGTTTAACTCACAACTGTTCTTCAAAACTCATTAGAAGCTTTCTTTGATCCTGTCTGGTGCCCCAGATCTGACTTACATATACATCTCTCCTATTTCCTCCCACATTCCCTCTGACACAGCTCACGCTTTTTCTGTTTGTCAGTTTGCATGTCATCAAGACACCCTAGACAGAGAGCACTTTGTGGGGCCATAACTTACTTGATTTAGCATCCCTGGTACTTAGCACATAGAAAGGATTTAATAAATATTTGTTAACTGAATTTTGGGATTGTTAGTTTCCTATGAAAGAGGGCTGAACATATACTTAAAAAGGAAATATTCTACTTTCCAAGATAGTTTGATATTAGTGGGATGAAAGAAGTGAAGCCATTTAAGATTGCTTATCTTTTTTAATTAAAAAGAAAATCATAGCTTTCTCATGAAAGAGATAGAAGAGAGAAAGAGAGGACACTAAGAATGTAATTTGTTATCTATTTTTCACTGAATTCTGAAGCAATCAGAAAATGTAAGCTATAGGTGTTGTAACAGCCTGAAGGGGAGATGATACTGATGTTGTTATTGCTTCATATATATTGAGAAGGAAGGCAACTGATTACATTATGAAGGAGAGGCAATAACTTTGCCAGGTTATGATAGGTATAGCTGGGTACCCCCTTCAGAAACCTGATTACAGTTTTCTGCTATATGAAGTTGGCAATGCTGAGCACAGCGCACCTGTTTCCCACTTCTTCCCCCAACTAACAATTTGCATTTTACATTCTGGATACTGCCATTCCTTAGAAGTTCCTGATTAAGTGAGCAATGAACAAAATTAGATAATAATATAGCAACCAAATGAGTCAGTATGAATTCAACCACACTATTCTAAACCTTGGGGAAAATGTTTATACAACCACATTTATGAGGAACTGGGGAAGGGGGTAGGATGAATAACATAACCACTCTTCAATATGATTGTGTTGGTTCAGAATGAAAACCTCACTACTGGTGTTAGAAATTTCATCACACTTCACATGAAGTCAGTCTACCAGTTTTTTTCTAATCAGCTGACACTATGAAATCATAACATGATCAAGTCTAAATAAGCCTCTGAGACATCCTGGTCTTGTTATTTTATTTTAAAGGTGAAGAAATCAAACCCTAAGGGGGTAATTTTTACTAATCAGAACCAGAAAAGGAGAACATGTTAAGTAATTTTTAAGTAAACACTTTCTTGATGTTATTTTGCATGCTCTCCTTCTATAGTCCAGATTAGCAAAATAATTTTTTTTTCACATTTCAAATGTTCTAATCTTAATTTAGGCAATTAAGAAAGCATAGTTTACAAAATCTCAAATCAGGAATCACCTCATGGCTCACACTAATCACACAATGATGAGTCTTTATCCAAGCTGCCACTTTCCTATAATTATCACAAGACATTTACATATATTAAAGATTAATACCAGACTACATAGTGTGGATGTGCATGCGTGTGTGTGTGTGTATTGTGTACAAGTCTGTGTGTTAACAATATCTGACAAATTCTTCTTATCTTTGAGAAAACCATTACTTCTAAAATGCTTTTACCTAATTAGCTTTTGTAACTTCGAAGGAAGGGCTGGAAAATATGATTTTGTCGCATAAATATTTATATTTGTGAAGGTCACTGTGAAAACAAGTCATGGAACAAAATATCCAGGACAATTAAGTAATATCCTTTCCAGAACTTCTAAGGCATAAATGACATTTTCAAGGAAAATGGATCAGAATCAGAAATCAGTGATGCAGCTATTAAAAATGATCTCTTCCATTTTCTTCTCTTTGGCTATAGTGATATACTTACAGTTAATTAAGATATAAAAACTCTCTTCTTAATTTACACCTTATTTTTCAATCTATAGTCCTGGGAGAAGGATCCATGATAATTCTTCCTAGATTGGCGATCCCGGGACATTAAGTGCTTAGAGTTAGTGAAACACATAGAGCTCATGTTGATTGGCTGTGAGTTTTAAAGGATTTCTCACGCCAGGAAAAGGAATTTGGACTTCATTTCTGTTGTCTATCCAGGTAGCATCCTTTCTGCTGAATCTATAGACTCCTTGCCAATTTGGATAGTCAAATTTTATAGTGTGGATTTCTGCCCAGGGAAGCTGGATGGCTGCCCACTCCAGCTTCATAAAAGCACTACACACTAAAAGTTTCCTCTTGGTCATGAACCACACAAAATGAAGTTTGAAAGGAAATTTCACATAAGAGAAAGTAGACTTGGTGAAAGTTAAAAATGGCGTGGATAGAAAAGATGGACTACCAGATGATTTTCAAAAGGATAAGCTTGGTCAACCCAAGAAAACCTTTGGAGTAAGGACAGCTACAGTGGTGCAGGGAAAGCTGAGGTTTACCTGACAGCCTCCCAGCTCTGCTACTATACCTCTTTACTCATTCTCTGCATCTCAATGAAATAATTGACAAAAGTTTATTAAGCATAATTAAGTGCAATATGTTGTGCTAGACACTGTATATAGAATGAAGAGGTATAAAAAGTGCACTCAAAGAGGATATATATAATTGAGTAGAAAAGATAAGAAGGGTAGCAAAGTAGAATGTGATAAAGAGGAAATGAATTCTACTCTAGAATAAAGATTATTTCAGGTAAGAGAACCTACAAGAGACAGTTTTTTAAAAGACACATAGGACTTGACCTACCATTGTGGGTAAAGGTCACTGATGTATGCATATGTTTTTTCAAGGTAGCACTTCATATTCTTGAGCCAAATACCTAGTAGAGGTACAACTGAATCATATAGTATTTCCATTTTAGATTAATAAGAAGTATCCATATCTTTTCCATAGAGGCTATATCAATCTACATTTCTACCTATAGTAAGTGATAGTTCCTTTTACATCACATCTTCACCAACACACATTGCTTCATTTTTTTTATTATAAGCCATTCTATTTGGTGTGAGGTCATATCTCACTGTGGTTTTGACTTATATTTCCCTAGTGAAAAGTTGTAATTATTTTTTCATGTACCTGCTAAATATCTATATGTCTTCTTTGGAGAAGTGTCTTTTCAAATCCTCTGCTCATTTTTTCATTGAACTATTAGAGTTTTGTTATTATTGTTGAGTTATATGAGTTTGGTACTTTTTTGAATATTAAGCCATTATTATATTTATAATAAGCAATTATTTTTTCCCAGTCAGTAGGTTTTCTTTTTGTTTTTGTGGTTGTGATCTGTGGTTTCCAAACTTTTGGTGTTAAACAATCATTAAAAAAAATTTCTCAATGGGCCTCCCTGGTGGCACAGTGGGTTAAGCAACACACTATGAAGCAAACCATAGCAGCATGAGTTCGATCCCTGCTGCTGGCCAGGAAGGGGCCCCACATGGCGCAGCAGACCTCTCCTTCCTTGCCCGCTGCTCCCCTCAGCAGTGTGTGTCAGTCTGCCTGTTCTGCTCCCCACTCTGTCTGGTGAATCCTCTCACCTCCCATGACTCTGGCTGTACCCCAGCTCTTGTATGCATAAATAAATAAAATCTATTAAAAAAATTTGTCAAAATAGGAAAATTTAAGCCTTTAAAATGTTTTTAAAATAAACTTGATAAATCCTCATCCTCCATCATTATCATTTTTATATGAGTAAACATTTTAACATTAAAAAAATAAGAATAATCAAAATTTAATAACCTTAACATTAATAAAAATTAATATATTGTACTTATTTACATTCAATATAGACCAGCAACAGTGCTTTAATAGATCAATAAGAAGCATACATACAAAGGTTTGAAAATTATTGCCCCAAGCTTTAGGGGTTACATTGTAGGGTAGGATTCCTACAAATGTGACTTTTAAGATGATTTTGAATGACAATGAAGGTATTACATTATGCCTATATCTGACAACGAATGACTCACATAACAAAAAATAATGTTTTTCTGTCTTTTTTTTTTTCCAGTTTTTCTGATTGGAGGAGATTAAATTGATATTAGTCTATCAGTGTTCCAACAGTAAGACAATTTCTAATTTACTAAAAGAACATGTATATCAAAATCAGAGTCTGGCAAAAGTGAGAGAAAGAATACTTATCATTTAATTATTAAGATTGTTTTCTTTCCATTATATATTTGTATTCATAGTTACCTTCTTTTTATAGCGAAAACGTTCCCATTTAAAATAATGGTGAAAGTTTTTCATAAAAAATGGTATTGAACAGTTTCCTTTTAAAACATACTTATATAAGGTTTTAAAAAAAGTAATCTGTATAAGGAAATAAATTAGGTAGTAAATCATATAGTACTACATAAATATATCAAAACTCATGAAAATGTTACATGACTTACTGAATAGAGGGGAACTTAACTATTTGATGGCCTCAAAGAGTTGCCTGTGACGATAGCTAATATATTGTAGATTTGAAAGTTGTTACGCGAGTAGCTCTTAAAACTTTTTAAGTTTTTTTATTGGACAAAAATTGCAAAAAATGTGTTAATTTCCATATACAATTATCATGTTGTACATCTAAATTTAATATATCACATGTCAATTATATCTTGTTTGTCTTTTTTTAAAGAGTTACCTGGTTGTTGATTATATAAATATGAGCAACCAAACAAAATGAAAGAAGTTGATTCATTTTGAAAATTTTATCTCACCTAAGTTCTCTTTTTTATCTCTTTGGTCTTGTTTTTCCTGACTTCTATTGCCCTTGTCTGGTTAATTTGAGCAAAATCTTGTCTATTCTTTATCTTAAAGGAGTCTGTATTGAAGTGAAACTGTGTTCCCTCTAATCCTCCCTTGCCCCATCTAAGCTGTTAGTGATTCTTCCTGGTGGATGGATTGGGTCCCATTCTGAGGTATTATCGTCACATATACTACCAGGGTCATGCCTCCTTTTTTTTTTTTTTTAGAGGATTGATTTTTTATTTATGCATATAAGAACTGGGGTACAGGCCAGAGGTGTGGGATTCACCAAAGTGAGATTTCACCAGAGAGAGTGGGGAACAGAATACACAGACTGACCAAAACTCACTGCTGAGGGGAGCAGTGGGCAACAGGAGAGGTCTGCTGCATCATGGGTCAGCTCCCTCGCCAGGGACTGAACTGGTGCACAGTGGCTGTGGAAAGCTTTCATAGTGCTGCAACCCAACCCCTTGTACCACCAGGGAGGCCCTCAGGGTCACTCCTCTTACTTAAGTCACCTTCATGCCAGGATTTATTGTGAATCTGATACTCTACAAGTATTATCAGACTTCCACTCATAATTCATAAAAAGTTAATGTGCTTTCAGAAAATTTTACCAAATATGTTTTATAAAAATAATTTGTTTTCATAAAATAAAATGTCTAATGAGTTCTACCAAACCCTCCAAGATGAACTAATACTTCTCAAAGTCTTCAAAAAAACTGAAGAAGAGGGAGTGTTTCCAAACACATTTTATGAGGCCAACATTACCCTGACAGCAAAAGCATACAAGGAAATCACAAAGAAAGAAAGTGACAGATCAATATCCCCGATGAACATTAATGCAAAAATCCTCAATAAAATCTTTGCAAACTGAATTCAGCCATTCTTTAAAAGGATCATACATTATACATTACACATAATAACCAAGTAGGATTTATTCCAGGGATACAAAGATGGCTCAGCATCTAAAAATAGATCAATGTAATTCACCACTTCCACAAGAGAAAGATAAAAATCATGTGTTATATCAATATATGTAGAGAACATATTTAATAAGATTCAATATCCACCTATGATAAAAAAAATCTCAAAAATGGGTATAGAAGGAACATAGCTAAACATAATAAAATCCATATAGGACAAACCCACAAGTAATATAACATTTAATCATGAAAAATTGGAAGCTTTTCTTCTAAGATAGGCTAAAAGACAAGAACCTTGTCCATTCCCTCCACTACTGTTCAGATTAGTATTGGAAATCCAAGTTAGAGCAACTAGGCAAGAGAAAGACATAACAGGAGTCCAAATAGAAAGCAATAAAGCTATCACTATTTGCAGATGCAACGTTTATACATAGAAAGCTCTAAGCATACCACTAAAAAACTACTCAAAACAATAAATCAGTAGAGTAGTGTGACAGCTTAAATATCAGTCTACAAATATCACTTGTTTTCCTACATGCAAACAATGAATTAAATGAGAAAGAAATCAATAAAACAATCACTTTTTTATCATATTTAAAAGTATTAAATACCAAGGAATAAATTTAACAAAGGAGGTGAAGGACATATACAACGAAAACTCTATGACATTGTTAAAAGAAATAGAAGATACCAATAAAAAAACAATAAAAACTAAGCAATCTTTCCTGTCCATGAATTGGATGAATTGACATTTTATCCTACACAAAGCGACATCCAGATTCAAGTTTTCATATAAATTTTCTTTTAAAGTTTGTTTTTCTCCATTAAGAATGCAGTTTTCCCAAAACAGAGGAGTGGATAGGGAAGCTGTGATACATATACACAATGGAATACTACTCAGCAATCAAAAATGAAAAACTAGACTCATTCATAGGAACATGATGGAACTGGAAGGGATTATGCTCATCAAAGTAAGTCAGAAGGCAAAAGAAAAATACCAGATGGTTCCTCCCCTAGGAGGAATATAAGGGAACCAGATAAGGATCACGGAAAGGAATAAGAACAACAATAATAATAACAATAAAGACACAAAAACCAAAAATGAAAAGACAAGGACAAATTGGGGACACAGGGTGGGGAGGAGGGAGGAGGAGGATTGAGGGCAGACAGGAGCACAGGGGACTGAGGTGATGGTGCACTGGTGATATGGTGATGGGCAATATATGGGGATTACAATTGATGTCAAATATATATAAATAAATTTTTTAAAATGAATATTAAAAAAAAGAATGCAGTTTTCTGACTCCAGAAATTCACAATTCTTTTACAGGCTTTTCAATAAATTTTGTAAGGTGTCAGGTTGAAAGAGGTTATCTAAATTAAACTCCATGGAATGAGTTATCTAATTAAAGGTTATCTAATTAAACTTCCATGGAATGAGTAAAGTCATTCCAGCAGAAAAAAATACAGGAAGTGACGCTAACCTAAAAATCTGTCCTTCCACTTTAAAGTCTTACAGCTAGTTGTTTTTGTAAAAGTGAGATTGCACAGGCTTTTCTGCACACCTAGGCTGGGGCCTCTTTTATTCTGAGATAGATGGCCAGGGTTGGTGAGATGTGTTATCTGTGGCAAAGTAACTATTTGTCTTATTGTAAAACTAACTGACCCACATAGAGATCAACTGATGATTTGGCCTCTTTATCACCCTGAACCAACAGAGTCATCTGGACCACAAATACTAACAATGATGGTAGTAAAAGAACTATTTGGGAAAAAGATATATTTTTTAAAATTAAAAAAGAAAAAAATACAATTATATTGCAAACACTTAAGCTAGTGCAGAATTGCAAAATCACATTTTAATAAAACTAAATATTTAGCTATGGCTTCTGTTTTCCATTCAAAAAAGAATGACAGGGAATTAACATTTAATAGATGTCAGTAATTATATTAGGAATTTTCATCTATATTATCTATTTTAGCCATCACAATTTATAGAGATTACATTTGCAATAATTAGTTCAAAGTCACATAGCTTGTAAGAGGTGAGTCTGCAATGCCATAATAGTAATGGTGGGTGCATGACATTATAGATGTGTGAAAAACCCATGCAAGGATCTAGGCAATACACATAGTGAATTCTTTTTTAAAAAAAATTTTTTAGATTTATTTATACATACAACAGCTGGGGTACAGACCAGAGTTGGGGAGGTGAGAGGCTTCACCAGAGACAGAGCGGGGAGCAGAACAGGCAGATCAATTAAAGTACACTGTTGAGGGGAGCAGTAGGCAAGACAGGTGAGGTCTGCTAAACCATGTGGGTCCCCTCCTGGCCAGGGACTGAACTCGTGCTGCTGTGCCTCAGATGCTTCACAGTGCAGCGCTCAACCCGCTGCACCACCAGCGAGGCCCACGCATAGTGAATTCTAATGTAAACTATGAACTTCAGTTAGTTATATCAATATTGGCTCATCAATTGTATTATATATATACCATATTAATTCAAGATATTAATAATGGGGAAACTACATGGGAGGTGAGTATATGGTAGTTTTCTGTACTTTCTGATCAATTTTTCTGTGAACTTAAAACTGCTATAAAAATATTTATTTTAAAATAAGTAAGTTACGTGCACACACACACACTCTAACACACAAACTGTTCATCCTCCTCCCATTCTTTATTAAATTCACTCCCATCAGGTTTTCCATGGCCCCACCTCTCCAAGGATATTGATCTCATTAGACTCATCCAAAATCTATATATTGTGCTTGCTTCCACAGCACATATACTAAAATTGGAATGAAAGCCTACATATTGATATATCAAGTCTTAGTCCTCATCTTACCGGAATTAGGTATAAAATTTGGACACCTTTATCATAGCCTCTTTTGAAATGTTTTTTTTTTTAAAAAAAAAAAAAAAGTTTTATTTATTTATGTATACAAGAGCTGGGGCACAAGCCAGAATGGTAGGAGGTGAGAGGAGTCACCATAGACAGAGTGGGGAGCAGAACAGGCAGATCTACTGAAATACACTGCTGAAAGGAGCAGCGAGCGAGGCAGGAGAGGTCTGCTGCACCATGTGGGTCCCCTCCCAGGTCGGGGATGAACTCGAGCTGCTGTACCTCGGATGCTTCACAGTGTGGTGCTCAACCTACTGCGCCACCAGGAAGGCCCGTTTTTTGAAATGCTTCTTTACTTGGCTTCCACATGTCACTGCGACTTGATTTTTTTTTTTTCTCCCTTTTCTTGGGCCCTCCTTTTCAGCCTTGGTTATATCATCTTTACTCTTTGACACCTCTTAACATTAGAGTACTCCAGAGTTTTAGTCTTTCTGGCTTGCTTGCTTCTATATTTCAATTCCTTAGTGATCTTATGAAACCTGATGGCTTTAATTTGGATTATATAATGGCAATTCTCAATTTTGGTTATGTCCAGAGGTTGGGTATTTCCCAAACATTAGACTTACATAATTGCTATTTACCTTCTTGTATTAGTTAGGATTCTCTAGAGAAACAGAACCAATAGGAAACATGGGTTGGTCGGTGGAAACCTAGTAGAACTAATGGTGCAGATGAAGTCTGAATGTATTCTGCTAGATAAATTCTTGTTGGGAGAAACTGGTTTTTCTGTTCTATTCAGTCAGGCTTTCAATTAATTGGATAAAGCTGCCTACATTATGGAGGGCAATCTACTTTACCTAACATTTGCCAATTTAAATGTTAATTTCACCCAAATACACCCTTCCTGCTGACATAAAATTAAGCATTACATATCTCAAACATTATTTCTGCCTCTCCTATTTTCTCTCCCCAACTCAGTGAATGGGAATACCATTTTACATTGCTCATCCCAAAAACCATGTACACATTCTTAGTCTGTCCTTCCTCTTACACCCTGTATCCATTTTCATTCTCTCCATTTCCACTGATACTTCCCTGGCCCATGCTCTATCCTCATTCCCTTCCCTACCTCCAGCATTTCTCATCTTCATGGTATAATTTTGTTTCTCAATAGTACCTTACACCTTCACTACACTCTCTAATTTATTTATGCATTTGCCGAATTGTATATATTTCCTATAAAAGAATGGGTTCCCCAGGGGGGAAGGATTTTTATCTATGCACTTACCAGCACTTAACAATAACACATTACACATGAAAGACACTCAGTGATAATTAATTAAATGAATTAATGAATCAGTGAATTCCTAACATCATGTTTGTTCCAGAACATCAGATCATCTCTGCAAACGTCACAAATTTAAAGCTTCAGAAGAAACTGATCCAAAAGAAAAGTCCATCATCCTCTACCAACCCTTCCAGCAACAGGGATTGTAAGCAGCACACTTTCAAAGGTCATCTGTCAGTATCTAGCAGAAAGAGAGGCTGCTTGAGGCATTTAGAGCTTTACTACAGAAAACCACCAAAATGTAAGAAAAACATTTAAGAGCTATTGAGCAACCACAGTTATGACACATGTCTACACTGGGGGCTAAGTTTGACTAGACCCTCAAAAACTTAAAACTCTGGGTTCAAAAATGTGATATGTAAAAAAAATAAAATTAAATGGCTGTCTCTCTGGAGTAGAAAATACCAATTCCTCTTTTTTTTTTTTTTTTGCCAATATCTATGATGTAAATACTCCCAGCCTGGCTGATTTGTAGCTACCAACATGACATCACTGAATTCAGAGTTTTGGGAACAGATGCACACACGGCACAAATCCTTTCCAAGTTATACAGATAAAATAGATATAAATTATACTGAAGAGTAGAATAATAGTAAAATGTAATAAAGCAATTAGGAACTGATACATTTGGAGTACCTATTATCTTTGTTTTAGTATAATTTAATTGAAAGCTTATATAATGTAATTTTTAATAATGGATGTTTAACAACCAACTCATAGGATTTCTGGAAGTGTAAGAACTGGCTCTAGTGAACTCCAACAGCAGACTTCAGCACACCACAGGCTTAAGTAATGTTTTCTTTCCTTACATAGATAGTATCTTTATAGTTTTGGACATCAGAAATTATTCAGGTTTAATTTTTCTAAACAAGTTAGATAATCTCTTCCTTTAGCATAAAAATTCCTATTCTTTAAAAGGAAAGTGGAATTTCTATTACCTTATTTGATTTCTTCTCATTGCCTTTGGACATCTTCCATTTTTGAGCTCCTCATCTTGAGTTTCACCTTTAATGTTCAACACCAAAAACTACCACTTTATCATAGTGTGATCGCCAAACACAGCTAATTGAGGTCTGCATGGACAGAGGGACACAAAAACCAGTTAGGCAACTATAGATAAGAGACATTCTATAGGGGAGGAGGAGGGAGAAGGGTCAGGACAGGGGTGGGAAGAGCACAAGGGACTATGGTGGTTTTGCATGGGTGAATTGGTGGGAATTTCATGGGGAAATCAGATTGTACACATATGAAAGATGATGTAACAAATATATATTAAAAAATAATAAATAAATATATCGGTGGCCAAAAAAAAGTTAAGTTTATACTTTTGGTTAATTGATCACTGTATTTAATCTGTCAGAGTGCAGCTGTTCATATCCAAGAATGTCCAGCTAACTTCCACCCATTCCCCAGGTCCTTGTTCAAATAAAAAATAATGAAAGGATAAGGAAAACAAGGACAAATGGAGGGTGGTGGTGATGGATTTTCAGTAGCTTCATCAGAGAACTCACTGAAACTTACTGATAAACTGAGCAAAAGTCAGAAGGAGGTGAAGAGACTTACATAAATAGCCAAATACAATTATCAATGACATCTTTGGAGGTACAACACCTAAAGCACAGATAGTGAAAGAGAGGATAAACAGGTGGGACTACATCAAACTTAAAAGCTTCTGTTCAG
>JAGFMF010011737.1:966995-982510 GCA_019455555.1 Galemys pyrenaicus | reverse complement strand
ATGGTGCACTGGTGAGATGGTGATGGGAAATACATGGGGATTACAATTAATGGCAAGTATATGTAAATTTTAAAATATTTTAATAAAAAAAAACAAAAACAAAAAACAAAAAACAAAAAAAACAATTAGGTTTCTCTCTACTTTCACAGGCCAGTGTAAAACAGGATCACTTTTGGCTAATGTTTCAGGCTAGAGTTGTTGGTTTCCAGCAGACTTGTGTCTCTACCTCCCGGGTAGTCTTTATTTCTACACATTAGTCTCCCCTCCTCTACTTTTCTGATCAAATCCTGGCTCCTCTCATCCTCTCTGATTCATCCTGCTCTTTTATTCACAACTTCTGTTTTCTGACTCAATTCCAAACAATAAGAATTCACTTCCTATGTGACCCACACTACACTAGGTGAGAGGAATTAAAAAAAAAAAAAGAAGATCCTTGAGGTCCTTCTGTCTAAATACAGACAAAAAAAAAAACATAAACCAATCCCTTCTCTCAACATCTGTGACAATGTCTTATTAGTTTTGAAGAGAACTCAATGTTGCTAATAAAAAGAATGGTGTAACATTGAACAAAAGGGAATACACAAACATATTGAACTGAGAGGGGTTTATTTATTATCAATATCTTATCTTTTGATTATTTCCCAAATCCTGCTCTTAATTATGACAATTTACCAGCAGAAAGGTAGCAACTTGGCATGCATTATTCACACATCAAAGCATCTACAACATTTGTATTTTGGCAAAATACCCAACACTCTTCAAATCGCACTGTAACAATTAAGCAGCAGCTAAAACAATAACTGAATTTTTGTTGTTGAGCAGCTAAAGGGCTCATAAAGGTGAAATTTATTTGTATTGATTTAAAAAGAACCTGGAGATTTATCCAACTTGTATTTTTATTTGTTCATGTGTTCCTGATTTAAAGGGGAACAGTGTTTTGTAAGCAGGGCTTTATGAACCAGAGAAAACTTCCAGCTTCCTGGTTTGATGATAAAGAAAGAACAAAAAGGGGGGTTGGGGTCGAACACATGCTTGTTGCCAGGTATTGTGACAGATACTTTCCAGTATATTCTCTTATTTAATATATGCTTGCAAACTACACACACACACACACACACAGGAGAGGAAGATACTATTGGTAGTCTCAGTTTAAATGAAAGGAAATTGAGTTAATGAGAGAATTGAGTATGTTTCCATGAAACATAGCTTCTGAGCAGCAGAAATGGGATTCTGGACCAGGTGTATATGATTTTGAGAACTATGGTTTTTATACTTTTCATGCTTTTCTGAGGAAAGAACATCATGCTGATAGAGCCAAGATCATGAGGTTCATCGTTACCTTGTGTCAGCTCTAATCCAGGCCATAACCTGTTCCTCTCCCTCTGCTAGCTTCTGGCTATATCCAGACTGTGGTTTAAAAAGATAGCAAGTGATAATGCTCGGTGAAATAAGTCAGGGGAAGAAAGATAAAAACCCTACAATGTCACTAATATGTGGAATATAGAGCAACTAAACTAAGAATCAGATAAAGATAAGCTTAAAAACTAACCCTTGAACACTGCTATAGAACTGAAGTAACCAGAGGCAGGAGGGGATGGAATGGTAAGAACAAAGAGGGAAGGAAGCACATTGGGCTATGGGAGTGAACTATAAGTAATTTAGTGGTGGATGCACTAGGGTGATGATACCTGATGGAGGGATCCTAATGTTACCTCAATTAAAATAATAAATTAATGTATATATATTTGAATTACCTAAATATAAATAATTATTTTTATAAGCAAAACTTAAAATTCAAAGAAAGTGAGTGCTCATGCTTTTCTTATATTTTTTGTAAAGTCAAACAGTCAGGCACAAATATTTGATGTTTTGTAGATGTTTCTAACATATTTTCTCTATATAAACACATCTTTTAACTGAATGACAATGGTGATTCATTAATCATTATTTCTGATATGTAGAAATAAAAGAGAAAATCAGTTGCAATAGGAAAAAAAAAAAAGATACCAGATGAGAGTGATAAACTAGATGAGTAGAAACCCATCCCAACCACTGGATAAACAATGGTAAATACAAGTATTAATAATGGGCCATTCGTGTTATCTTTGTTGTGTTCAAAGTTAACACAATCTGCCCTCTACCTTCTCATAAATCTATATCACTCCTTGTCCTTTACAAATGGCAGGGCACTATCATTCACCATGTCAAAGAAGAGAATCATAAAGATTCCAGCTGTCCAGATGAAGAAAAAAAATTTCAGATCCATTTAGACTAATCATAGACGTCTTAGTAAAATAATCAAACACAAATTGTTGGCTTTATGTGTCTGCTAATTCACTGCTGTTCTCTTACTGGGGACCCCAATTGTGAGTCCTAAACTTGAACTTCTTTTCTGCTGCTCTAGGATAGAGAAGGATGCTGGGGGGGTGTGCATGTTTATGCTGATATCTGGATACACATATGGCAATAATTAGAGTAGTTAATTGATAACATAAATTGAAGGGGTTCCAGGACTCCTTCAGGGGACGTTAAATGAGTCTGAATCCAAACAAACAATAAATCAGTGATCTTCAATCTGTGCTACAGCTGATATGTCTTTCAAATTTTGATCAATGTATAAAACCTATACTTATAATTGAATAGACTGGTCAGTGATAGCTGTCCAGTGGACTATTGAGCTCAATGGATTTTGACACATTTTGAAGAATGAGGTAGAATTTTGTGCCAGGTACGAGATAAAAGGTATAGCATTACATCAAGTCTATGGCAAGAAGACACACTGCTTACCAGAATGTCTAAGAACCTTATTTTCTGATTGTGTAAAACAGTACTAACATCCGATCCAGGAATATGAAAAATGAACAAAGTTAGAGTTTAGGGGTGAATTTAGAGCCCACTTTTAGTGACTTAGTTTTGATTATTTATCCATCCATTTATTCGTTCATTAAATGCTACCAAGCACTTACTCGGGAACTGTATCAAAAGGGACAGTCCCAGATAGAGAAAATACTAGTAGTAAATGGCCATGAAACTCAACCCGGATTCTGTTCCGGTTCTTTTTTTTTTTTTTTAAATTGAGGTAACATTACTTTACAACACTGAACAGATTTCATGTGTACAATTTCTCTGAAGCCCACTACCAAGTGTCCAAATACAGCCACCAACCAATTGGCCCCTCTACCTACTCCCTCCCCACGCTGGTAACCACCATTTCATTGTTAGAAAGAGTCTAAGGGTTTGATTTTGGTTTTTTAACCAGGGTTTTGAGTCAAACATGAAGAGCATTAAAATGTACTATATTTTTTCAATTCAATGTGTGTATATCTCTTCGAGGGCCCATTTGGTATCTTGTAACTTTTAATTGCCGATGTGCCTCTGGCAGGTATGGCTTACCCTAATGGACTAAAAGCTGCAGCAGGTGCTTTTAGTTATATCCACAAAAGTGCCCCAGTCAATGGCAAACCTCTTTAATTGGGCTTTTATCAGGTTCTTCTCTGCTTCCTCAAGGCTGAGGAGGGCACTGAAATGAGATCAGTGTGGTTTTAGGAAATGCTGACACATGCTTCTGAAAATGAATAGAGGGGTGTGACTTCTTTTGATATCATTGAAAATCATTTGCTAGAATGAATTAGATATGGATCAGCCACTAGAGCTATATTATTGATGGAAGACACAAATGAATTTGTACCAGTGTCTAAGCCTATTGATTCTACTCCACTGCATTTTGAGTGTTGTATGGTCAGCAGCCTAAGGCATTACCTCAGTGCAGGACAGATGGAAAAACACACAGAGACTCACTTCACTACTACAGGAGTATCTGGTTGTTGGCTTCTGCCAAAATGCTAACTACTACAAACTAGGAGACTTAAACAACAGAAATTTGCTGTCTCACTGTTCTGAAAACCATAAAAAGATGGAGGTGTTGACAGAGTCTCTCCCTTATGAGGACTATGAGGAAGAATCTGTTCCATTCCTCCAAACCATTTAGCTGGCTTATGGAAGCTTCACCCTGATCTCTGCCTTCATCTGTACATGACATTCTCTCCTGTATGTGTCTGTGTCCAACTTTTTCATTTCTGTAAGGACAATAGTCATATTATATTAGGGGTGCACCCTTCTCCAGCATGATGTTTTTATCTTCCTGAAGTATAATATAATGCAATCTAATTCTACTGCAACAACCCTATTTTCAAGTAAGGTCACTTTCCAAGGTCCTGGGGTTTACAACTGCAACACTGGGATGGGAGGATGTGATTCAGCTCACAACAGTAGGAAAAGACAAGACCTGTAACCTGCTTCATAGGAGGAATATAATGTAGACAATCACAAAGGCCACAGTTGTGATGGGAACTCCATAAACAAGTCTCACAAAATTTGCAAACCTGACTCAAATGTACAAGTAACACAAAGCAAGCCCTTTACTCCCTTCCAAGTTGTCAGCTCTGTCTTACAGCCAATTTATTCAATATGGAAAATCTGAATATTAAGGTTCACGTGTAGAAACACTTAATGAATAATGACTGAGTTAGAGCAAGATGCTGCAACAAAGTAATACTTATCTGACACATTGGACCCATCATAATATAATATAATGGCACATATAAGGAAAACATTTATATATAATGAAACAAATTGACAAGTATAGAAAATATTTGTAATCCTAGTTCTCACAGAAAATTTTTTGTAAATAGTAAAATAATCATGAGATTCTAGTTTCTAGTCAAAAAAAGATACTAAATGAAGTTATAAAATAATACCTGATATCTTGTGAGCAAATTCATCTGCTCCCTGTGGCAATTTTCTTAGCAGTTTAACTGAGTTGTCATTAGCCTCAAGCCACACTAACATTTTTCTGAATTCGAGATACTCAACTTTTTCACACTACACTTCATCATTTGAACTTAGTATCTTCTTCCCCAAAACCTCAAACTTGTGAGACTTGTAGAATTATTAGAACAGTCCAGGTGGAGGAGATAATAAGGTGTAATTTAAAAGTTGAAATATCAGATCTTTGATTATCATTGGAGCTCAGCCTAAAATCTGCTAGGACATGTGGTTATCCAACAACCAGAAAATGTCCTCTAATGATCTACAAATTGATGCCTGTGCTGAATGAATGTTCCAGTCCAAACCCAATGTTTTATATAGTTAATTGAAAGCTAATGTCCTCATTAGTGGCTGTTAGGGAAGCTCAACAAGTACAGCTTGCATGTGCAAAGTGCTAAATATTTACTAGATGTGTCATTTCATACAGAAAAGGAAAGACTGGACAGCCCATCTGGTGGCAACTATAAGAATAAAATGGTGATTTGGAACTGCCCAATCCATAAATATATTCAGGAAAAGTGATGCCAACCCTACCATTCACCACAGCTGCCTTGCTCCTCATTTCCTCTTTCTGGTTTCTGACTTTTGTTTCCATAGCACAGTCTTAAGAATACCATGCTCTGACTACTTCCAACCTTGCAGTCAGAGCTCAAACTTCTTATTGTAATCCCTGTCAATCATGTACAGATTATCATAAAATCAGCAGGAAGATAATGAATTTTTTAGTTGATCTCTCTAAGGCCCTCTGGTTAGCATTTAAAATACACTAAACTATAAGAAAATTGTTTGCCGAAGTTGCTGCTTACTCAGCCACCCCTCACATCCAAGAGTCGTGTCCCTTTTCTTCTTAAAACTCATTTGAAAGTGATAACTACTTTAAGAACATCCTCTAAAAGTTTTTAAAATTAAGTAGTGGATATTGACTAATTTATTCAGTCGATATGTAAGTCATCTATTATGATCCTATTGGGTATGGAGGAAAAATATTCTATGCAATGTTCTCTCCCATGTCCAAAGGAACACACTTTTTTCTTAGGTGTCACTAACAGAACAATTTTTTAAAAAAATAAAGTAGGATTTCACTATTATTTCCCTTTTAAACCAATTCCATAATAACTCATTCACAGTGGTCCCATAAAACCCACTTCTATTATTAGCTCAGTTATATTCTTAATACTATCTACTTGGATACAGTTTCTTCAGGTCAAGGACAGTATCTTCTTTGTAACATGTGGAACTAGGATGAGTGAACACAGTATCCTGAACATAGTAGCTACTCAGTACGAGTTTGTTGAATGAGTGAATGAATGAATGAATAAGTAATAGTCCATAATGCCTCATCCATTCTCTGAGTCTATTAATACATATCTGTCATGCTTCTACATAAGCCTAAGGACATCTCTATGACCAGTGAAAAGAGAATTCTATGTGAAGTTAATGCTCCAAGTAATTTCAAAATTCTGCCTTATTACTAACCTCAACCAATTAATTTAGGTATTAAGTCAGTATCCTTCTGGTAGTTTTATATGTCAGTATTAGCCAGCAGAGCTCTCTGAGATGATATAAATGTTCTCTGTCCGCACTGTACAATGCAGTAGCCACTAGCCATATGTGACTGTTTTGAAGAACTAAATATTTTATTTCATTACAATCGATTTAAATTTAAGTAGCCACATACCATATTAGGTAGCACAGTTCTATGTGGTTCAGAATATGAATGGACAATAAATAGATTCCAGTGTTTTATCATTAACACCTCAGTGTTGCCATGGATGCTAATACAACTTTGCTTCCTGACTTATGGTGGTCCATATTTCTAGTATATTTCTGTGTCTGATCATATAGAAATGCACTATGAATGAGTAGGAATCTAGCTTAGTTATGAGAAACTTACATTCTGTAACCAGAAATCAATTTCCTTAATTTTCTGATGTGTTGAATAATACCCTTAATGTGAATTTCAAAAAAAAAAATAAGAAAAAGAGAAATTCCTTGTTTTCAATACAATTTTAATTACAGAAATATTAAGAAGTATTTCTTTATAGATATAAATAATAAGTATATCTTAGGATTTGAAAACAGACAAATATTTATCTATGTTCTGATGTATGTTGAAAATATACATAAATGATTCCACTTATGTCTATACGTGGGTCTAAATATATGAGTTGCAATAGCTATTACATTCCTGAATAGAGGTTTTTGTTTCTCAATGAAAAAAGTTTTCAAAATTATGTGTACTGCCAACACTTGTGCTTTTTTAAGCATTAAACTAATTAATAACTTTATTAAATGTGGCAGATTTTTAACACAGAATTTTTTTTGAAGCACTGGTGTTATTCTCTGCCATCTCTATCCTTTTGAATCTTCTCTCTCCTTTTTACACCTGATTTTTTTTTTTTACTAAGCCCATAAACTACCTCCAGGTCAGAGAGTTATTTATATTAATGACATTATTAAATTTGAGTTTTTTCCTTGCTTTCAAACTGATCATCCATACTCTCTTTAAAAAATAGGTAAATTCAGTTGTCTTTAAACTCATACAACTCTCAATTTTATACTTTTACTTTAGCAGCCTTCAATGTTTAGAATTGTTCCTTTAAAGGAAAATCTTTCATAGCAAAGCATTTTGGCAAAGATACCCAACTATTGGTCGTTAGCCATGCTGAAAGATTACATTTTATCATGAGCCAACCAAAAGGTGATCTTTTTAACTAAATTTTCTAAATGACAGACACTTCTTCAGACAATATCTTCCAACAAATTGAAACAAAAATCAACTTTAGACAAAATGGGCTTTTTGTACATTTTAAATCCTATGTAACTACTAAAACCTCAACTGAGGTGAGGAAATGAATTTTGACAGAGGAAGGAATGTAAAGGAAGTAGAGAAGAACTCAAAACTCACCTGAACATACGTCATTTAGTCACCACCACATTCTGCTAAGTCATCTCTAAACATTTACAGGAGGGGAGATGTTAAGTGCCAAGCAGATAATGAAGCTATCAATTAATTATATTTTGGAGATGTGATTTGATTTTGAAGGACCAAGAAAATTTGAGGAAGTTTAGATACAGGCCAACAGACTAGGGAGAAATGCATGGTGTAAGTTCAAGCTTCTGGAACCAGGGTCAAAAGACAAGACAAGTCCACTTTTCTATAATGGTAAGCCATCATTTTTCAAAAGCAAAATTAATGTCTTAAAACAGATATAAAAGGAATACATGTCCAACATGTTATTGGTTGGCAGGGAGCGGTGACCAGTAAGATATTACATCTGGTTCAAAAGAGAAAGCAAAATCCCACACAATTTTAGTCAAATGAGAAATGCTGAATTTCCAAATGCAAAAATGTTACCCATAAAATGCCACTTAATCACACTCAACCAGATTCAAGTCTATGGACAGGAATTAACTGACTTACTATCAATATTTTTAAAAGATTTATTTATTTATGCATACATAAATATGCATAAATATATGGAGGGTGAGAGGCTCCACCAGAGACAGAGCGGGGAGCAGAACAGGCAAACTGACCAAAACACACTGCTGAGGGGAGCAGCGGGTGTGGCAGGAGAAGTCTGCCTCACCATATGGGTCCTCTCCCTGGCCAGCAGCAGGGATAGAACTCGTACTGCAATGGCTGTGGTTTGCTTCATAGTGCATTGCTTAACCCACAACGCCACCAGAGAGGCCCAACTTACTATCAATTTTTTGTAAATTATTTTCACCTTGACAAAGTTGTAAAATATCCTTATCAAAGACAATACAGTCAGGTGCCCACCAATGTTTACTCTTTCATATTTTTTTTTTATGTAATAGGTTAGATGATCTCTTAGGCTATTTCCAATCTTATTCTTCAATTCATTTTCACAATCAATAATAAGAAAATTAGAGAGAAGAAAAAAAGGCAAGAGGTAATGAATTGATGTCTGAAAAAACTTAACTTGCACACTGATAATCAAGTCTTGACACCAATAACCTTCCTCCTGTGTCACATCCAGTATTGTGTGCCTATTATTAATAGATACCATACCAGTTTAAACAGAGATGGGTAAAACATAAATCACAACAGACTCTACATTTATTGTACTCATAGATAAATGGCAAAGCCTTCATAGCACATTCACGGGATGCCAATGAAATACCATGATCCTTGGTTAAAGTTAAATTTGTTCTTGGTAAGACTGACAAGGGTAATTAATGCTTCTATAGAAAAGCCCTGATCCCAGTTACTTTATGTCACATGAAAGAAAATTCTCCTATCCACTCCTCCCTTGTCTGTGGGTAATATTGAGTTATGAATCACACAATGACAACCCTGTGGAGACAGGCAAGGTGGGGGCTGAGCTAACCCTGGAACACAAAGCACACAGCTGGGATTTCAGGAAATAGCACATTCACTTTCCCAGAGCAGAACTGAGTTAGGCTTCTCTCCTAGGCTATGATTTAAGAGAAGGGTATCCAAGGCTCTTTGGAGGCTACAGGTTATATTAGCATCTGTGTACTAGCTAAGCAGGTATGCCAGTCTCCCTTCTCTACACACCCCTTCATTTTCTTCTCTCTCTCCCATCAAAGCATGTCATTTAAAAGCAGGCCACATGCATACCATTAGTGCAATGACTGAAAGGGACAATTATATGAAGCCCACAAAGGAGTTACTTAAATTAGCACTTTTAAATTTGCTAACATTTATTGAATACTTCCGCTATGTCAGACACTGTATATTCATTATCTCACTTATATACCCAACAAACTCATGGGGTAGGCACTGGTATTATCTCATCTTATAAGTGGAGACAGTATTTAATTTGCCTAAAGTCCCATAGTTAATAAATGGCAAAGTCAGGTCTCAAATATGGCTCTAATTGACATTCCACACTCTTTTCCTTTTATACTCAATTTTATTATTGTGAGATAATTTACATATAATAAACACCATAAATTTAGTACACAATATTATAAGCTTTGATATATGTGTAGAACTGGGGTAAGTAAAGTAGTGGATATAGCCACACTCTAAAACTTGGTGCACAGAGCTTCAGCCCCACCATCCTTCCCAAATGGAGACATAATTATACTCATGGAAAATACAGTGATTCTGCTTCTCTCAGAAACTGTGGATGACTTTATATTTTGCTATGCTAGGCATACCTGATACTCCCTAGACTGTAGGAAACTCAGACCCAGAGCACACGTGTACAGAAAGAACACTAAAGACCTCAGGACAACTCAGAACAGAAAATGCTCAGTGGCCTGCTACTGTGACTACTACTTATGCTTTTCTCACTGAGCCCACTCTAAGGAGAAAGGGAAGCAGGCTTTACTTTTTCCTGGTATGTTCATGGCAGTAGGGTTTTCCTGGAGTAGGACAAGTAAATCCAGTGAGATATGACCTCTATCTCTTCATATCTCTATCAGAGTTCTGAAACTTCCCATCCTTAGAAATTATCTTTGAAAGAAATGGTTTCCTTTGCAGGAAGTATTGCTAGATAATGAAATTATATTTTGGTGGAAAACAAATCTCACCTAGATTCTTTACTGACTGGGTACATTCCCAGGCTCCTTTGAACCCAATTCCTCAACTGTGAAAGGGTAACCTTGTACTAAGAAAAAGTTGGTTGCTCAAATTTCCCCTTTAAAATACAATTTAAGAAGTGAAATTACTACCATTGTGTTGTGACTTAGTTTATAAGATCATTTTTCACTACAACAGACCTTGGCAAAATGGTTGTTCTGGTAGAAAAAGGGACACTCGGCAGGAGCAGGGCCACTGAGCTGCACACATCCGGGCTCAGCCTCAGCCACAGCCACCCGGCCCTCAACTGCTACAGGGAACCCCAGCATGGACGAGGACCAGGTCTTCCTACCCTGCCACTTTGTATGCATAGATATTCTTTATTTAAAACTAAAGTTTGAGGGTGACGTCACCAACATGGTGGCGAAGAGATGCTCGGATTAAAGTCTCCCGTAAAGGCCACAGATAAGGAAGAAATTACAATATCTCCCTGACAAGACCCAGGCATTGTGGACAGAGTTGGTGACCCAACAGAAGCAGGGAGGAAAAGACAAAGCGATGAGACATGAAGTCAGTGTGGTGGGAGCTGCTCCCAAACCAGGAGAACCCTTCTACCCTCTCCCACCCACAAAGCTAGCACACTGCAACCAGTAGAAAGGAGAACGGCGCTGGAGAACAGGCATGGAGAAGAAGCCTGAGACATCTAGATTCTGAATCCTGAGATGTCTGGACAAGGTCAGGCGGGCAAATGAAGCCTAAGACAGCCATGGTGCCAGCTGCTCCATGGTCACCCCTCCCTCCCAACCCCCTTCTGGAGACTGGAGAGACTTTTTCTCCTTTTTTTCTCTTTTTCTCCTTTTCTTTTATGTAAAGATATTAGGGGGAGCCCCTAATGAGCTAGTCCCTACATAAGGGACCTCTTGATACCCCAAGCCCTCAGATGGAAGGGGTCCTCAGGAGCCCCATCGCCCACCTAGCTACCACATGGGACCTGAAAAACTCCCATACCTGCTACGGCAGTTCAATCAGCACCACTTTTTGCCACCCCTTTTTTAATTTTTTTTTCTTCTTTCTTTTCTTTCTCAACTTTCTTTCCCTCTCCCCTCCACTAAAACTCTACAAGGGAGATAGGGATCTCCAGTGGAGACAACAGGGAGCTACTAGAATCCCAAAAAGCAATTCTCCCCCCATCTGTTCATGTGTTTGTCTACTGGTCAGCTGCTAATCTGCTACCCTGTCCTCTTCTATCCTAGTGCAGGTATCTGATTCCCCTATTTCTATTCTTTACCACCCCCAACATTACCGATATTACTTTCACTTTTCATCACATTCTCCTCTCCCTCCTCCTTTTTCCTCTTCCTCCTATACAATCCTTGCTTTATTCTCTTACCTTCCTCTCTTTTGGAGTTCTATACCACTTTCCTCTTTCCTCCTATCCCTTCTCTCACTCCTTTTATTTTCTTTCAATTTTTATAATCATCCAAGACATGCCTCGAAGGACCTACCAACTCATCCGAGAAATACATCCCACCCAGACTGTAGGCATCTCCTTGTGGACTTAGCCTCAGTGTATTTTTGGAGGTGCAGGATGCTATAGGAGACACTGGAATACCACTAACTGAGACTTCAGAGCCTATCTTACACAGTGGTGGGGGAGGGGGGAGAAGCAGAAAAGCAAGGGCTCTTGGAAAAAAGCACAGATCAGAACAATATCTTCCATAAGAGTAATTGAACCCAGCCACAGAAACACAGATACCAGGCATACCCAAATCTCAGGAAGAAAAATCAGAAAGCATGCCCACGAGCACCAGCAGTACTGGAGCACAAAAGACCCATAGTCAAAGGTTAGCAATGGGAAGAAAGAAAAATACCAATGATCAAGTAGGCCCATCCAGAAACAATACACCACAGAAAAAGTCAACATCCAGAACTTGATAATATGTACACAGAAGAATATCCACACCTAACAAAGAATTCTGAAAGGCCATGATGAGAACAAAGAGTTAAGAGAAAACACAGAAAGGGATAAGAATATAATCAAGGAACTGGGGAATGAGGTGAAATCCGTACAGAAGAAAATGGAAGAAAGTGAAAGAAAAAGAAATGAAAGAACTCAGAGAGTAACTGGAGGAGCTCAAGAATTCTGGGGAAAGCCAGAAAAACAGAATAGAAGAAATTGAAGACTGAATCAGTACTCTTGAAGACACAGACATAAAAAGAACCAAAAGGACAAGAAAAGAGAAGTAAAAACAAAAATAGAATGAAGCAACAATTCAAGTACTATCTGACACCATGAGGAAAGGAAATGTAAGAGTCATAGATATTCCAGAATGTGAAGAAAGAGAAAAAGGCTCTGAGAATCTATTCAAGGAGATAATTGAAGAGTATTTCCCAAGCATGAAAAAGGAAATGAAAAAATATACAAGAATCTAGAAGAATGCCAAAATACCACAGTGAAAGGAAAACTACAGTGAGACAAATAATACTAACACTTCTAAAGGTCCAGGACAAAGAAAAGATAATGAAACTGACAAAGATGAAGAAACAGATAACCTACAAAGGAAAATCAATCAGGCTAACATCAGACTTCTCCCAAGAAACACTACAAGCAAGAAGAGAATGGAGGGACATAATTAACAAACTCCAAGTCAATAAATTCCAACCAAGAATACTCTATCCTGCAAAGCTCTCCTTCCACTATGAGGGAAAAATAAGAACCTTCTCAAACAAACAAAATCTATAGAAATTCATTACTATAAAACCCCCACTCCAAAAAATACTACAAGAAACTTTAGAGCTAAAACCAACTGAGGAATGAATAGAAGAAGGTAAGGAATGGAATCACAAAAAGGCAAGCAAAATGTCAAAGACAAATACCAGTTTATCAATTTTAACTGTGAATATAAATGAACTAAACTCATCAATAAAAAGACACAGAGTAGCAGGCTGGATTAAAAAACAGAACCTGGGCTAGATTAAAAAACAGAACCCAACTTTTTTTTTTTTATCTACAGGAAACACATTTAACTACAAAAGACAAACATAGATTGAAAGTAAAAGGCTGGAAAACAATTCTACAGGCAGATGGACCAAAATAGAAGGCAAGAACAGCTATACTTATATCAGATAAAATAGACTTCAAACTAAAAAGGTTCAAAGAGACACAGATGGTCATTAAATTATAATGAAAGGAGGGCCTCCCTGGTGGCGCATTGGGTTAGGCAACGCACTATGAAGCAAACCTCAGCCACTGCAGCACGAGTTTGATCCCTGCTGCCGGCCAGGGAGGGGACCCACATGGCACGGCAGACCTCTCCTGTGTGCCTGCTGCTCCCCTCAGCAGTGTACTTCTGTTGATCTGCCTGTTCTGCTCCCTGCTCTCTGTGGTGAATCTTCTCACCCTCCCACACCTCTGGCCTGTACCCCAGTGCTTGTATGCATAAATAAATAAATCTTTAAAAAAATTATAATTAAAGGAACAATACATCAAGAAGACATAACACTCATCAAAATATACTCACCAAATAAAGGAGCACCAAAATATATCAGACAACTAATAACATCTCTGAAAATAGACATTAGAGACAATACATATGTAGTAGTAGACTTCAACACACCACTCTCACCAATGGATAGATCAACAAGACAAAAAATAAGCAAAGACACTAAAGCTTAGAACAAGGATCTAGACCTCCTGGGCTTAACAGACATCTATAGAATACTATACCCCCCAAAATCTGAGCATACATTTTTCTCAAGTGCACATGGATCATTCTCCAGGATTAATCACATACTGGAACACAAGACAAGCATCAGAAGACACACTAAGATCAAAATCATACCAACTATCTTCTCTGACCATGAAGGCATCAAGCTAGAAATAAACTATGAAAAGAAAGCAAGGAATTCTCCCACCACTATTGGAGGAACCACACTATTTGAAGACCACTGGATCAATGAGGAGATCAAAGAAGAAATTAAAAAATATCTTGAGATGAACGATAATGTGGACACAACTCTCCAGAATAACTGGGATACAGCAAAAGCAGTTATAAGAGGAAAACATACAGCAATACAGGTACACATCAAGAAACAAGAATGAACTCAAAGAAACATCATAGTCTCACACCTTAAAGAATTGAAAAAAAGAGCAACAAAAAACCCAAAAGCTAGTAAAAGAAAGGAAATAATAAAAATCAAAGCAAAAATAAATGAAATAGAAGTTAAGAAAATGATCCAAAAGATCAATGAAACCAAAAGTTGGTTTTTCAAAAAAAATAAACAAAATAAACTAGCCAGGCTGACAAAGAAACCACAGGAGAAAATACAAATGAATAGGATTACAAATGAAAGAGGAGAAATCACAACAGACACAGCAGAATCAAAAGAATAATCAGAGACTACTATGAAAAGTTAGATGCAAACAAGTCCAAAATCTAGAAGAGATGGACAAATTCCTACAACTTTACAATCACCCAAAGTTAAAGAAGACATAGAACACCTAAACAGTCCAATTACAAGTGATGGGATTGAAACAGTAATCAAAACCGTCCTCAAGAATAACAGCCCAGGACAAGATGGCTTTATAAATGAATTCTACCAAACACTCAGAAATGAAGTAGTGCCTATCCTACACAGACTCTTCCAAAAAATTGAAAAGGAAGAGATACTACTAAACACATTTTATGAAGACAACATTACACTAGTTCCAAAACCAAACAAGAATAACACAAAAAAAGAAAACTATAGATGAATCACTCTAATGAAAACTGATGTAAAAATCCTTAATAAAATCTTAGCCAACAGAATTGGTGATCCAACAATGCATCAACAAAATAATTCACCATAACCAAGTAGAATTTATTCCAGGGACACAAGGATGCTTCAACATCTGAAAATCAATTAATGTAATCCAACACATCAACTAAATGAATGAAAACCATATGATCATATCATTAGCACTTGAAAAAGTTCAATATCCATTTATGATGAGGCCTTCAAAATTCTCGGGATAGAAGGACCATACCTTAACATAAGAAAGGCCATAAATGACAAGCCCATAGTCACTATCATTCTTTTTTTTTTTTTTAAAGATTTATTTATTTATGCGTACAAGCACTGGGGTACAGGCCAGAGGTGTGGGGGGGTGAGAGGATTCACCACAGAGAGC